>VSMD01103602.1:0-264848 GCA_008750895.1 Mirza zaza | reverse complement strand
ACAGAGTCTGGCTTTGTTGCTCAGGCTAGAGTGAATGCTGTGGTGTCAGCGTAGCTCACAGCAACCTCAAACTCCTGGGCTCAAGCGATCCTCCTGCCTCAGCCTCCTGAGTAACTGGGACTACAGGCATACGCCACCATGCCCGGCTAATTTTTTCTATATATATTAGTTGGCCAATTAATTTCTTTCTATTTATAGTAGAGATGGGGTCTCGCTCTTGCTCAGGCTGGTTTTGAACTCCTGACCTCGAGCGATCTACTGGCTTTGGCCTTCCAGAGTGCTAGGATTACAGGCATGAGCCACCGCGCCTGGCCAAGATCACCCTTCTTTATCCTGTGTCTTCTCCTTCCCATCTTAACAGAACACTTTCTCTGCTCCGGCCACGGGATGGATTTCCGCTGGTTCTCCTTCCCCTCACCCTATACCATCAGGTTTAGGGAACGCAGGCACATATCTGAAACCAAGAGTACCTTAGAGTTCATGAACAAACACACATTCCCATAAAAACCTGAACAGACAACCACACTTCTAGAGCCAACTATTTTTAACCACCATTTAAATAAAAGATCCATGAGGATATTTAAACAAAAAGTTAGAGTTGTTTTACTTTACTAACCAAAAAGCATGAAAAAGATAGAAGCTAATTGAGTTTCTTTCAGATTTTATCTTTGGTTTCTTTCAGCCATGAGAAAAATGGATGTCCAATTTTTCAGGTTGGAGATTTTGAACAATAATTTAACTACAATCTGAAGATACTTGAAGTCGGCTAAATACTCAAGTACATAATGTATTTTAGGTGCTGTGAGAGAATCAGAAAAGTCTTTTTCCTTCAAGGGCTTATGAAGTAGTTGGAAAGACATTATGCAGAATATATATTTTTTGCAGAAAAATATATTTTTTCATATACTGTATATATTCCATATTAACGCTCATGTAGAAAATTAGTGGACAATCAGGAATGTATATGAGGCAGCCTTGATTCATCAGTAAAAAGAGCTGACTCCTGCTAGCAGGTTGTTAGACCAGATGAACCCTTGCAGTGGCTTGTATCTTTGAGATAGATACCTCTGGGATTCTTTAGGGGAGCTGGTAGAAAGCTTCTAGGACTTTGGAGAAAGTTAGGGGTCATTTTGGACTAGAATGCTGAAAGTTTCACAAGCAAGATGAAACTGGAACTCACATAGGGACAGCACTATGTGCAAAAGGCTGGAACACACAAAATCAACTACTAAGCCCTCCTTACTGAGGAGGTGAAGGCTGGCTTGGTGCTAAGCACTGTCATGGGTTTTCTCATTCAGGCCTCCAACAGCTCCATGGCCAGGCTTCCTTATTTGCCCAAGGTCATGGCAGTCAAGTCCCAGAGGCAGGCTTTCTGCCTACATGCCCATCCACGATGCCAGGTCCTGTCCTGGATGGGATGGGGAGTCGTTAGCGATGAGCTTAGAAAGTCTGGATGCTGTCACCTAGTGGAAGGCATAATGTAACATCTGTTTTAGGAGTGTTAGCTCAGTTGCAGTGTATAAAACAGATTGAAGAAGGGAAAGATTTGCATCAGGAATGCTTGTGAGGTAATCCGTTGCTATTCCTTCATTTGAGGTAGGCAGGAGAGACCTGACCTAGGAAGGCAGCAGTGGCCAAAGAGAAGGGTGGAAGGAGAGTCATACAGAAAGAGTGTTGGTAAATGGCAGAGAAAATTCTGGATGTTTTAGCCTTAGAGTGCAGTTACCACGAGAACAATGGTGCCACTAGAACACCAGGAGTCCTAAGGAGAAGCCTGATTGGGCAAACAATGTTACTTTAGACAATGAAAGTGGGAGGTGAGGTGATGATAAGATGTCCAAGTAGAAATATCGACAAAGAGTTGGACCCATCCATAAAGCACTCAGGAGAGAAGTCAGGGCTAAGGAGAAAGATCCAAATGCTGTCAGCATAGACATCACAATCAAAGACTTGAATTTATAACCCATCTCTGAAGGAAATATTGTGGAGATGGAAAATCTGAGAGCCACGGTAGCAATGTGGATGAAAAGAAAATGGAAAGAAAGAAAATGCCAGCCTATGTTTCACACCTTTGGAACCTCTTCTTTTCCTTATAGTCATTCTCTGACTCCTCAGGCATCCCTGTCACTGAGTGATACAACACTGGACACAGGCACAGAAATCCCTGTCTATAACCACTCTCAGTCCCCAGTGATGCTCATCAGAAGCAATATGTTTTTGTTATTTTTTTATTAGAGTCTAGAACTTTGTTATGAGGAAGTGAAATGGTAAAAGAAATCAGAATGGTAATGTTGGGAGGGATTTTAGCCATTAACCTCTGCTCATAGTTGAAGGTTCAGTATAAGCTCTACATTTCTCTGCTGCTTTACCACCTCCAGCAAGTTTGGGTGCCACCTCTTTGGTACTTGCATGTCATTCATCCCATCCCTTTACTGTGGCATTCACTTTATCAGATGATAATGTCTGTTATACTTATCTGTTTCATAGACTGTGTACAACTCAAGGGGAAAGATTTTGTATCATTCATCTTTCCCCCTAGTACCTGACGTGGAGTAGCTGTTCAGGAAACGTTGACTGGTTGTTCTTCTCACCCCCTGATATATTTTCTTTTCCTTATAAACCTGGGTAAGGAAAATCCCTGATTTTCAAACCTATTGACAGAAATAAAATTGCTTTTTTAAAAATCTGACGTGATTTTTTTTTTTTTTTTAGTTTAAAAGTGTTTGGCTAATTAAAATAATAAAGAAGTTGACCTTATTCGATAGATAGTTTTCTGTTAAGTTGTGTACAGCTGTAGTTTTTATTGGGGCATATTCACTGGCAAAGGGAAAACACCAGCGTGAAGCAGACATGGTACCATTGTGGTGGAGACAGGCATGTGGAGAGTGTCCTCATGGTGCCCATTACCATGAATGCCCTAAACTAGAGTCTGCAGACTCCTTTGCTCACCATTATCTACTCAGCATTGTATCGTATGACAAACGCTTCCAAATGAACACTGAATGATTAAGTCCAATGTTTCCCAAAGTGTATTCCTTTAAAACAGTCTCCAAAGATGATCCTTGAAAAAAAAGTCCCGTGGTCACATAAGCTGCAGAGCACAGTCTTCCGCAGAGATAGATACATGGTGTGCCCAGCACTTCAGTAGTGAAGCCCCCTTTAGGGGAGCTTGTTTAGCTCACTGTAACCCAGCATTTTCCCAAATCATCTGTGATAGTCAGTAGTTTAATTTTCTAAAACTCAGGTAGCTGATAGGAATGATGGGGACAAGAAAATCCGAGTTACATAACTCAAAAAATTGCTGGAAGAATCCAGTGCATTAACATATGTGAAAATGCTTTTATGTAAAACTCTATACATGTGTAAGGAATTAGTACTATTTCCTAATTACAGTTGGCCTCTGTAACAGCAGAGGAGGAACCCGTAGGTACAGAGGGACTCGAGCATCCAGGGATTTTGGTATCTGAGGGGGGTCCTGGAACCAACCGTGTGAGGGTTGACTGTATTATTACTGCATGTGCTATTCTCCAAATAGATGCATTGAGGTATAATTGACAAGTATAATTATATATATTTAAAGTATACAATGTGATGATTTATGTATACATTGTGAAATGATTACCACAATCAAGTTAATTAACACATCCATGTCTTTACATAGTTACTATTTTTTGAGTGTGTGAGAATGTTTAAAACCTACTCCCTTAGCAAATTACAAGTATACACTATAGTATTATTAACTATATGTAGTCACCATGTTGTACATTAGATCCTTGGAACTTATTCATCTTATAACTGAAAGTTTGTACCCTTTGACCAATATCTCCCCATTTCCCCCACCCTTCCTCAGCCCCTGGAAACTGCTGTTCTGCTTTCTATTTACATGAGTTTTACTTTTTTTTTTTTTAAGATTCTATACATAAGTGGTACCATACAATATTTGTCTTTCTCTGTCTAGCTTATTTCACTTAACATAATGCCCTCCAGTTTCATGCATGTTGTCACAAATAACAGGATTTTCTTCTTTTTATGGCTGAATAATATTTCTCTGTGTGTGTGGGTACGTGTGTGTGTGTATATGTACATACTACATTTCTTCTGATGGATGTTTAGGTTGTTTCCATGTCTTGGTTATTATGAATAATGCTGTAATTAATGTGGAAGTGCAGATACCTCTTCAAGATACTGATTTTGTTTCCTTTGTATATATACCCAGAAGTGGGATTGCTGGATCAGATGTAGTTCTATTTTTAATTTTTGCAGATGCACCATATTATTTTCCATAATGACTGTACCAATTTGCACTCCCACCAATAGTGTCAAAGAGCTTCCTTTTCTCCACGTCTTTGCCAACATTTATTATCTTTCTTTAATAGTAGCCGTTCCAGCAGGTATGAGTTGACATATCCTTGTGGTTTTGATTCCAAATAAATGAATTTTGTGGTATGTAAATTATATCTCAATGAAGATTGTTGAATGAATAAATTAGAAAAGTGAAGGAAAAAAAATTCAAATTCAAGTGTCTGGAGACCAAAAGGTTAAGAAAATTTATATTATTATGGATACTAGATAGGATGTGATTCTCTCCTCTGGATTCCAGGTTTTCTCTCTCTGTTGACCTAAATGCCCTTTTCTGTTCATTTGTGTTTTCATGCATCTGACAGATAGCACTGAAGGTACTATACCATTTTGGTCGGTATGAGCCTGTGGACAGTGAACAAAACAAAGACTAACTAAGGAGTTCATGGTTTTGAGGAAAGAGCAGGCCTGGAAACAAATAATTATGAAACTGCAAGGAATGTGCCATTGTGAAAGTTTGAGCAAAGAACGATGGGTTGCTGTTGATTTCTCAGAGCAAGGTACTGTTAGAGAAAGGCAGAGAAGCTGCAGTTGGATCTTCTCAGCTAGAGGAGGCATATAAGGGCAGCCAGTTCCTATCCTGAATCATTAATCCTGCTTCCTATATTTATTATTCCTACTTTTTTGCCCCTTTAACTTCCCACTATCACCTAACTTCAGGTCTGGTCTTATTTCTTCTGTGGCTTTTGAAAGTTTGCAGATATGGGGTAATTGGGACTTCGTGAAATGAGGGTTGTTGATGCTCCATTGTATCTCTGATATACTTTCTTCCCCATAAAGTACAGCTGAACTTAACGTAGAAATCTTTAGAGTATTGAAAGTAAAATGATAAATGTTCACTTAAAATTTTAATATGTTTAAAATAATAGTTGGCAGAAATACAGAGTATATTAAAATTTGGAATGAATTTTGGCTGCATGATATAGTACCACTTTATATTTGAGGCTAAGCTATCAACATGGAAGATAAGAGTTAGGAAAAGTAAACCATTAATTCATCTGTCCGCCTGGGTTGTAATAGCATGAGGTTTATGCTGGCACGCTGACTTTACAACATCTGAAATCACTCATGTCTACTTTTTATATCCTATGGTATCTCAGTGACCAAATTAATTCCTTTTTTACATTTTATTCAAGAATATGGCTTTGACATTACAATCTAGCACATATGTCATCTTACTCCTTTTATAATTCTTTAAAGGTTAAACTCAAAATAGATCCAGGAGTTCAGAGCTGAATTATAATTGACTGTGTACATGTAACATATGTGTGTAGACTGTAAATTTCTAAAAAGTATATTCAGAACTATGTGTGCTATGAGATGACAGGTCAAAGCTTTAAATACTCCTTTCCTTAGTCTATTTTATTAGTTGACAGAGAAATGTTAAGAATTTTTTTTTTTTTATACAATTTTGCAGCTCAGTCCATTAAACGAACTAATAGATACAAAAGAGCTTCAGAAAGTGTCTGGCACCTGGTAAGGGCTCAGTAAATGCAGCCTATTGTCATTAGTGTCATTTCTCCAAAGACTTTTCTTTTAACTCAAATACTGTCACATGAAGTATCACCATCTGGGTTGCCTCAAGCCACTTATCCGAATCAGAATAAAACTGTTTAGCCCTGGAGTCATTTCCTATCCCTTCTAATTGTCCTTAGGAATATCCTAAAGAGAGATAACTCAGCCAGCCATCAGCTGAGCAAATGACTGCAAGTTCCTCATTACATGTGTGCGCACATACACCACCAAGGCAATGAAAACCAAGTTTAGAGTTATGAGAGAAAAGAGATTACGGAAACAGACTTGAAAAAAAAAGTTTAGTTTAAGTGGAGAGTCATGGGACAGGTCAAAATGGGCAGGGGAAAGAATTTTAGAGAAATGAAAATGCCGTGCAGGTGGCCACCCTGAAGCTAATTTAACTTGGGTCATCTATGATCTCTTCCAGCTGTGAACATGTGCATTGTGGCCCAGTGGCCCAGATGTTCTTCCTCAGTCTTTATGTAGTATAGCCCATAAAATTAAAACAGTATTGGAATTTAACTCTAGGCCGTCACAGTCCTATCATCAATATTTAATGGAGCTGTTCTCTGAAAATATAGTGTCCCAGTAAGAGAGGCCTTGCTTTGGGCCAAGACAGCCCACTCTAGCCTCTACTGTCTCCTCAGTGACTTCCACCTCCCTCCTCTACCTCCTTCACCTCATCTCCAATTTATGCCCCTCAGAGAATTGCTTCTCCCCTTAGAAGCTCCTAGTTCATGTTATTGTGTGATTATTTCTAGTTATGAGCCAGAAATTTCTGAAAAACACGTGCATTGTGCTATTTATCTTATAGCCAAATCAATTCATTATCAGATATTTATTGAACAGATGTTAAGTATTCAGTATTGGTGACTCTATCAGCCACGTGAGGGATACAAATAAAACATAAAATGTGGACCTTGGCCCCAAGAAACTTCGCATTTGGTTGTGGAGGAAAGATTAACATACAGAAGATCATCAGAGAACAGTACAAAACCCTCTATGAGGGGTTTAGAGGAAAACCATATACTTCCTTGTGACAACTTCTGGTTGTGACTTTTGGTTCAGGTGACTTCCAGATAGGCTAGAAGAAAGGCCTGCAGATCCCAATTGAACACAGAAGAGATCAAGGTAATGTCCAGACCAAACCTACATTTATAGCGTAGAACACCAAATCTAAACTCCACGAAGTCACCCCCTCTCTTTTTCCCCTTATTGCCTGCAAAATAAACAAATTTCTAGGTGAGAAAGACCCTTTTCTCTAGTCAGTTCCCTGGCAGGGCAGGGCCTACTTGAGCAGAATTTTAATCACTAAGTAGGGCTCTTTCATGAAGCCAAGTAGCTTGACCAAGAAGCAGTGTTATGACCAAGAGTCGATGGATAACTGGAGGTTACTTGTTTCATAGCAATCATCTGGCTGACATACTGTGCCCGTTAGTCACAGATTCTGACTTAAATTCTCTCCAGAGATAACACCGACACGTGGAAAACAAAAGGGGAAAGGTGAACAGTTATTAAGAATATCTGCCTGCCAGAAACACAATCAGAGTCTTTTGTGGACATTTGCTGTGAGTAGATGAAGAGTCTGGATTCCAGTCCAAAGTTCTGTTGTGTGTTATCAGAAATAAGAGTGCAAAGTTCCGGGAAATTCTTTAGGCTGACCCATCAAAATACTAATCATTGTCTTTCAACACTTTTTGCATTTTGAAAACAAATGAACTTCTTCAACTTATGTGTAGAAGGCTACTGCTCAGTATAATGGTAATATCAAGATTTTAGATATCCAGGATTTTTAAAAAATGGGTAAAATTCTGAATGCTTTGTCTACCTCAAGATATTCAGAAAAGGCCAATGTATAAGAGACTTCAAACTTGGTCAGCCACGTATTCATATGTATGTAAACAGGCATGTATACATATCTCAAAGAATTTAACTTATCCTTTCACTAATTAGAAGTTAAAGTCAATTACATTTTAGTGAACATTAATAGAGTGTTCATTATATGCAAGAGAGTGTGCTGGGTGCTAAAATGTTTAAGAAACTAAGAATCCAGCTGGGAAAGTATAAATAAAGAGAATTATAATATCAAAGTAAGTACTAAATAAACACCAGAAAGTTGCTAGGCGGAATCAGGGAAGTTGTTGAGACAACAGGCACGGATGGATGAGGGGGTTCACATTCCAAGCTGAGTAAATGGTATTAGCATTGGCCTGGAGGTGGGGCCTGGCAGGGCACTTCTGGGAATGGCAAGTGGTTTGGTTCAACTGGAGCATATGCGGATGGCCAGAACGCAAGATAAAGCAGGAAAAAGTGGTTTGGGCTAAATCACAGGGTACATTGGGGATAAAGTTTTCATTAAAGGTCATTCGAAGGCGTCTCTAAGGAAAAGATAGCCACTGTGTGTTTAGCTGGGAAGAGTGACTTCAGATACATGCTTTGGGGAGGATCATTTTGATGCCAGCATGACCAGGAAGTTATTAGAAGAGGTATCTGAGGTGGGAATTTGAGTGTTACAATCCATGGCATCACATCAGGCAGGAGTTGGTGACAACCTGAGCTAATCAAGACAGTGACAAAGGTCTGTCCTGAGGAAGAGTAGCCAAGAGAGGCCTTGCAGAGGAAGAATGGGCTAGATGTGGCTGCTCGTGCGATCGTGTGATGGAAACGTAGACTCCAAACCAGATCTAGCTCACAGTTGCTTATGAAAGCAAACAGCACCCCAGTACTGGAGAGTTGTCACAAAAATACATTTATCTTCTGCATTATCTTCAGCTGTTACTGGGTTGCAGTTTGGAAAATACCCGCAGTTTTCAACATTGTCATTTTTTGTTTCTTGCATTTTCAAATCATGCTTTGAACCACTTTTCAATTGTTGGTATATTCTTTCACTATATTTTGTTATAAGTAGGAAATATATATCCTAATAATTCCCATATCTTTTTCCCAGTCAGTGGCTTAATGATTTATGGATAATAATTTGGTAGTGTTTTATTATTAATAATAATAACGACAGCCTCATGGTTGTGTGATGACCCACTTGAGGTATGAGTTTGATCTTTATGGTCGATTTTGCAGGGTATTTAGCCTTCCTCTTCTCTGTCTCTTAATTACATTTAGAAGATTACTAGCTGCCACAAACAAGTCTCTTCTTAGCCTTAATAAGTAGGGCAGACTCTGGGTCCAGGATGTGATGATCATCTTAGGCTTATGCAGCCTTTGTTGTCTTCTCTGAGTGGCAACTCCTAGAGCTGATTGGCTTTGGGGCTGAGCCACAGCTTGACTTCAGGGCCTCTTGGGGATGCAGCATCTTCTAAGAAATGAATTGTTCAGTTACCATGCAAGTCTCAGAGAAGAGACTGGCAGTGGCACTCAAATAGCCTTCAGACGATATTTTCTTGGGCCCCACTGGTCCTGCCTTAAATGAAGCCCTGAGCATCCTCGGTTGGGGTAAGAAACCAAGGGGCAGCCTTTCTGAAGTGCCAAATTCCCAAATGCAGAGAAGTATGTATTTTCCTCTAGGGTGGAGCAAAATTAGTGGCAAATAAATGATCATTTTAATGACATGACTTGATCTTTATTTTTCCTTGTAGGAAAATAAAAAAGTAAGCTCAGGATGAAATAAGTGCTACTTCTTATCTTCCACCTCCCATTGGTGTGATTCAGCATGTTAAGTTTTGTTTAAAGGGAAGCTCTCTAGGAACAGCATAGTAAATAAAGGTGGGCAGAACTGATGTTACATTTGAAAATGATCTCAGTCCAGTCAATTCTTCCATAATGCAATGTATTTCCTTTCGAAAAATCATCACGCTGTGCAAAATCATGGCATGAAAACCACAGGTTTATAAGACAGTGAAGTAAGGGGCACAGTACCCCAAAACCTCATCAGTGACATGTTAAACAAAAGAGATAAGAACCTGATAAAAATGTTAGCACAGACCTGGTGTGGTGGCTCATGCCTGTAATCCTAGCACTCTGAGAGGCCTAAGCGGGTAGATCACTCGAGGTCAGGAGTTCAAGACCAGCCTGAGCAAGAGTGAGACCCCGTCTCTACTAAAAATAGAAGGATGTTATCCGGACAACCAAAAAAATATGTATAGAAAAAAATTAACCAGGCATGGTGGCTCATGCCTGTAGTCTCAGCTACTCAGGAGACTGAGGCAGAAGAATCACTTGAGCCCAGGAGTGTGAGGTCGCTGTGAGCTAGGCTGACACCACAGCACTCTAGCCCAGGCAACAGAGTGAGACTCTGTCTCAAAAAAAGAAAAAAAATGTTAGCACAGTTTTATGCATGTTAAATAGTTAAGTAATACATAAATACTACAAAAAATATGGTGCTTTACCTTGAAAAGTTTGCTTGGGGCAGTGGGCACTGGAAGAGTTGCAGCTCATGAGGTTTTGTGAAGGGGTGGAAGGAAGGTGGTCCGAGATCAGAGGGAAAGTTATAACATCAGAGGTGGATGGCTGTGGCTCATGACACATGGTGAACTGAGGTAGCTGGTGGATGTTTAAAGTGTGTGTACGTGTGTTTTTTGTATTCCAGAGTAGATCAGTCCAGCTAGGTGAAGTTTTCTGCATTCACTTAATGTTTCTCCCAGAAGAAATCATGTATGAGCAAAAAACCAAAATTTGCAATATGCTCAAATTGTTCCCTAATATATCGAGTTGGAACAAATTTGTATTTTCAAAATAAGTGATATAACAGAACTGACCACAATCTTATCCCTTAATTTTTATATAAGGAAACTGAGACCCATCCAGACTAAATGGAGTTTCATAGCCAGGTTAGTGGCTGAGCTGAGCGCGGATTCCTGGACATCAGGCTTTTTTCCCAGTAGAAGTGTCTACCATACTCTCCTTCCCCTTTTGCTGTCTTTTATAAATTCCTGCTATTATTATAGTTATTGCTGATGATAATATTAATGTAGTACTTAATTGTTTTAATGTAGCTCTCAGAACTAGCTCTTTAACGTAGATACCAGCACTTAACATAATATCTGATGCTCAATAAATATGTGTTAGTAAATGAATGAATTAATGAAGTTAGCTAATGGATGTGATCAAGTCCAGGTTCACTATGGCTCCAATTCCAGGCCTAAGTGTGTAGATGGAAATATGGAGAAGATATACTGCATATTGAAAGTTAAGGATGGTGGGTGGCACTCTTTCCATGTACTACTCAAGTCTTCTTGGGTTGGCTTGGATTTTAGTAAAATGATTAAGAGTGTGGGCTTTTTGGCAGATCACAGGCAGGTTATTTAACCTCCCCTGATAATACTATTATCTACCACTTTGGATTTTTGTAAGAGTTAGATGCGATAATATTTATAAACCCTTAGCACAGTGCCTGGCACATGGCATGAGCTCAGTAAGTGGTGACACTTATTACTATTACTACTGCTGCTACTGCTGCTTTTCCAATATAGTCCTCTTATGTCGAAGGGAACAAAGGAGCGGTGGATGTGGGTGGGGAAGCCCCGGCACTCCTGAGCTCCAGCCCAGTTTCTCCCCTACTTACTGGACATCTCTACCCAGCTGTGTAATAGGTCTTCAGCCTCGACACATCAGTCTCATTGTCTCATGTCCACTGTGCCCCTCCTCATGAATCCATACTGTCACTAATGCCATCCCTCTTAATCCAGGACATGCACCTCAATTGTCCTGCACTTTGCTCTCTCCTTCCTCTTCCACATTCCATAAGTTTATTCATACATTCAACTATGATTTTATTGAGAACCAACTGGGTCTCAAGTCCTCCCCACAGTGCTTCAAGAAATAAACACGAATAAGACATGATCCTCATCCTGCAGAATCTTTAAGTCTGTTATAAGAGAGAGATGCAAACTATGCAGTGCCTAATCCAAACCCCACGTCAGTCATTAGAAAATGTGTGGACCAGCCATAAGAGGCCACATGATACATCCTTCATGCCTGTATGCACCACCCACTTAAATACAAAGTAGACATACATTTCACACATGAAATTGGAGTTTTCACACATAATCATGGAGTCATTTTATGTTTTTGAAATTTTGGCCCCTTGGGTTAACAAAACATTTATCTGGAAAACTATTTTGTTACTCATTATCTATATTTTGGTCCTCAAAATGTTCTTTCACATGACAATGGCTTTAAATGAAATGGATTTCCTCTTTATTAGAATAATCAATCCATTAGTTGGATTTATGTCGGTATGACGATTGCTTTTTGTAGTGATATAAAGATAGGTTGAAAATAACTTAAAATTGACTTGTCCATTTAAAAAAAATGACTACTTTTTATACATTAGGCTGGATTTATAAATTTAGCATAATCCATTTATACTTATGTTCCTTGCAGTTTTGTCTATACAAATAAAACCTTAATAGATTTTTAATTCACTAGAAGTTTTAAGTTGACCATATAAGTGAAAGGGGAAGATTATTTTTCAAAATGTATACTATTAATAAATTAGGAAAGAGCTCTAGAAAAATATAATAGGGATAATTAAAGTGTAAAGTTATATAGATATGGAGTCTGCAATTCTCCAAAGGATTTATTCATTTTCAACAAATACTGAACAGCTCCCCCCTGCCAGTCCCTGTTCTTGGAGCTGGTGGTGCAAAAGTGAGCAGAGCAGGGTCCCTGCCCTGAGGCAGCTTACATTCCACTTGGAGAGATGGAAATAAGCAACAGACCTATGAGGCCAGGCAGTGGTAAGAGGTAGGAATTAAAATAAGGGCAATGAGGATTAGAGAGTAAAGGGTGCTAGTTTAGGTAAATGAGGTGGTTGGAGACTCTCTCATTGTGGGGGTTCCCCCTGTTTGGTTCTTTATTGCTATTTCATGTAGGCCTGGAATTAGCCATTCAAATGCACATCTGTCATCCTGCAGTTCTGCCTTCACTGTCACTCTGGTACCTGTTCTTTGCGAGCTTGTGTTGCATGAAAAAATAGCTTGCATTGTTCACTATCAGATCAGCAAGTATGGAGATTATTTAGTGTTATGAACATTGTTCTGACAATAGTTTAAATGCTTTGAAATCTACATCATTACCATGGGGGAGACAAATTGCTTTCGTAAACACACACACACACACACACACAAACACACACAGAGCAGATGGTTAACTAACAGCGTCTCAATGCAAGCAAATTTTTAGTGTCAGGTTTTGTGACATCATAATAATCTCTAGGGCATTTTCCTCCTTACTGTTTAGGAAAAATCATTCCTCACTCTATTTTAAAGAATGAAAAGTCTCATTTGTATGTTAAGAATATGCACTTAGGCCTGTTAAAAAATTATGATTACCCAGAAAAGGGTGGGCTTTTATGACCTTTTACATTTTTAATGTAAAACCTTCTATCTGGTTAAAAAATATCTTTGTAAAAAGCCCTTTTGGTGTGTTTGTGTTCCTTAGTAAATCTTATATTCTTTCCTTAGAAAATTTGCTCCTGGGCAAGTTCACTTTGACCTGATGTAATTTAATCCAAAGGGAGAAGAGCATTAAGTTAATGAAATCTTCATGGAAGGACATTATATCTACATATAGTTTGGTGTCTTAATTATTATTCTTCCAAATTATATTGACTTATAATTTTTAATTTAAGTCTCAAAGATAAATTTTAGTCACCTAATTAAATAAAATGCTGCTTCATTTGGTGAATGATACCTTATTTAAAGTAATTCTTTCATAATGAGCTTCTATAGACATGTGTCTATACATATCACCTGAATATAATTTCTAATCAATTACTTTTTTTTTTTAGCCATAAAGTAGATTTCTGAGCCATCTATGGGGTATACTTTGGTCCATTTGATTTAGTTACCCAATGAGTAACATGAAATAACCATATAGCCCGCTATTTTTAACAAAAAGATCTGCTTTTTTTATTCTCATCTCACCTCAATATAAGTAGACTGCGTAGGAGCAGGGGCTTTCTCTGTTGTAATCACTGCTATATTCCCAGTGCATAGAACAAGGCATGGCCCATGGTCAGCATCCAATCAATACTGGGTAGCGGCCGGGCGCGGTGGCTCACACCTGTAATCCTAGCTCTCTGGGAGGCCGAGGTGGGCGGATCGTTTGAGCTCAGGAGTTCGAGACCAGCCTGAGCAAGAGCGAGACCCCATCTCTACTATAAATAGAAAGAAATTAATTGGCCAAATAATGTATATAGAAAAAATTAGCCGGGCATGGTGGCGCATTCCTGTAGTCCCAGCTACTTGGGAGGCTGAGGCAGAAGGATTGCTTGAGCCCAGGAGTTTGAGGTTGCTGTGAGCTAGGCTGACGCCACGGCACTCACTCTAGCCTGGGCAACACAGCGAGACTCTGTCTCAAAAAAAAAAAAAATACTGGGTAGCAAAAGCTTTTTAAGTAGGACCTCCATGGGGGCAAATACAGTACGTAGAGTTGCGTGTTTTAAAAAGATGATGGACCAAAGACAATGTTGAAAGGGAAAGAGATTGTCCCCAGAAACAGCCAGAGAGGAGAGTAAAATCTGGGGAGCTCCATGGTGTGGACTCAGGGTCTCCTTCATCCTTGGACACGCTGGGCATGTGGTGGCTGCCCGATACGTGCAGTTAATAGGTTTGTGTTCGGTTCAGTCTAGTGCACATTTGAGAACTGGTTGTGAGTTGTGAACATCACTAGGGAGACACAAAGATGAATAAGACAAGGTCTTTTCCTCAACAGATTAAAGAGTGCATAAATATGCCTTGGATCTTTTTAGTCCCAGCCACAGAGTTTTTGCTTTTCTTCCAAGAGGGGGCTGCATCTGTGAGCCCCTGCCCTGGGGCTCCAGTGGTAAAGTCTCTAAAGGACCAGGCCTGAGGAGTCACCCAGGACAGCTTTGCCCATTGGGGCAAGATGTAGAGCACGTCCACCTACTGGACTCGGTGACCTCCAATTCTAAATGCTCCTTTACCAGTCTTAAAATGTGGTTCTTCCACCTGCAGCCCAGGTTTAATAACAGAAGGGGCAGGCACCCACATAGGATGCTCATCTGGCTGGGTGGGAGTCATCGTTGCTAACGTTGCTGTCCTGGCTGAATCTGACCTCCTTGTCCCCCTGCTTACCCTACTGTCTGTTGGATCTTCCTCACTTTGCAGATGAGAGCCAGAAAAATGAAGTGACTTGCCTAAGATCACACAGCTTGTCAGTAGCTGAGCCAGGCCACGGATGCAGGTCTTCTATCTCAGAGGCCAATGCCGTTTCCATGACACATATGCCCTAGGCTCACTTGTGTGGGAGACAGAAAACACTGAACACTCCCCACACTGCCTGTCAGTGGGATGTTGGTCAACATCAGAAATGGGGATGATGACGATGGCAGAGGGGGGCACTGCAGGCTGCCACACACAACTGCTTAAGAGGGATGCGTGTGTCCACCTTCTTCAGGGACCTTGCAGCCCTAGAGAGTTATTTAGTTCCAGATAGTGTAGACGCCAAAGAAAAATAGTGATGGCCATAGAGAGAAAGGAGAAAGAAATGATCACTTCCCTTACTGACTATGGGACCTTGAGCAAGTTATTGAATCCTTCTGAAGCTCTGTCTTCTCATCTCTAAAGTGGCTGTAAGAGTGCCTGCCATATGGTCACTGTGAAAATTAAGTGGACGTAAAGCCCTTAGTAAGAGCTGACACTAAGTGCTCAATAACTGTTAGCTGTTATTAAAACATTATTATTTTTAAAGGAAAAAATCATGACTCATACAACTAGCAAATTGAGCCTGTGTCAAGGATTTATTTAACTCAATAATTAGTGAGGGGATCAGTAAGGTGTTACAACCAATTCAAAGAAAAACCCGAAGAGCAGGCACATAAAGAGGCAGTCAGGAATGCTGAAGTGAATTTGCTTAGTAGATGTAAAACAGACTTCCCCAGAGGGAGAGGGAAAGTATAATAATTGCACTTCTGTTGGACAAAATTTATTTGCATGTCTATGGGCAAAAATCATTTACATTGCTCTCAGTTATCTACGACTTACAGAGTTGTAAAATTGCTCGAAGACCACAGAATCCACAGAGACCTCATAGAGTTAGATAACCTGGAAGGGTGTCCCAGGCAACGCTTAGTTTTCCATGGACAACACTCATTAATCATTCTGGTCCATTTCAAAATTTTTCACAGTTATTTCCTACATAATGTTTTATTATTACTAGCTCTTTAATTACATCCTAGGAATGTTTCGAGAACCAATAAAATAATATATATGAAAAAGTGCTGTAGAAGCAATGGTGGATTTTACGAATAGTAGCGATGGTATAAAAGAGAGAGGTGAGGCAGACTTAGGAGTCCTACGTCTAATACTTTCGATGGGACCTTGAGCAAGTCACTTAACACTGTTGTGCCTCTGTTTTCTTAGCTGTAAGTCAGTGTATTAAAAATTTGCTGCACAAAGTTGCTGTAAGTATTAGATGAGGTGATATATTGGATAGTATTTGGGAAAATAAAAAATGCTACACCATGACGAGATGTAGTTATATTATTGCACTCAGCTTAGATTTGGGTTCATTTTTCTTTAAGAAGAGGAGATGCTGGAACAAGAGATGGTAGTGAGTTCTTAAACTCACCAGGTCGTTATTACTGCAAGTTGTAAATCACGTGGAGAAGTCTTTAACTGAGTAACAGCGATTTATGGCACAACTATTAGTCCAAAAGTACTTCTCCAATATTCGCCCACAGGTCCCGATGGCTCCAGAGAGGTTAGTGGTGCCAGGAATGGTAATGTTGATGACCATGGGGGCTGTGTGTCCCTAATTAAACCTCTGTGGACTATATTTTATTCTCCTCCCCCTCCTCCCCCAGTGCTGCCATCCCGGAGTCTCTCCTGGTTATCTCATACAAAGAGACTCCTTTAAGCAGCCTGTGGAGACTCTCAGGAATGTGTAGGAATTGGGAAGGAAAAGCTTTGGCGCAGCACGCTCCTTTCCTGGTCTAGTTCTGGGTTTTGTAACCGAGAAGGGATCCGGAGGGTTTGGAGAGAGTCCAGGCCGTGACACTGAGAGCACTGGAAGGAGATGGGGAGCAAGCCTGGTGGGGAGGGGTGGGCCGCTCAGCCTGGAAGAGAGAGGCCGGGGCAGGGACTACCTGCGGGAAGGGGCATCTGGCAGGCCGGCTCCGCACCAAGGCCGGCAGGCACGAGGGAGAGCAGCTCTGACCGCAGCTCAAGGGTCTGGGCTATGGAGACTGAAGTGTTTTCTGCGTAAATTGGCAAATACCGTGCACACGTTTAAGACGTTTGCACCACGTTCTTCCCTGGGCATTTTGAAGGACAAGAATGGGTTTTTCTCAATCTGAGATTACAGATCATGCCTCCCTAGAGGCAGAGGCCTGATTCAGATGTGAGGAAGGAAAAAGCACACCTCTATTGTCCTACCTTGTTTACTGTGAGTAAGGGAGGGGGTGAGCGTGAGTGTTGGGGCCAGCCTGCCTGTGGGCGTCCTCTTCTCCGGCCCCTTGTGAGGTGATCCCAGCACCGTACCCAGCTGCAACATGGCATCTGCCACCCTGCCTTCTGGTTCCTGGCTGACTTACTGCCTCTCCTTAGACTGAGCTCCTCATAGGCAGAGCCTTGGTTTCCACGTCCGTGTCCCCAGCCCCCGGTGCAGGCCTGACACGTAGCAGGCTCTGTGAACTTGTTGAACGGGCGCATTGGTTAATGACTCTTTGACCAGCTGAGGTCAGGTCAGCAGAACACTTAGTGCCTGAGACTCTGATAGAAATCCCATTAAAAGCCAGTTTAGCAGGCCAGCCTTTGGGCCTGAGCTCTGTTGAGTTGTTCACCATAAAATAGTAAGGGAAGCCTGAATCCAAATTTCAGCATTCATAGTGAGACTATTTTCAGCTTTCTCAGAGACAGCATCTGTAAATAATCAGGCAGAAGCCTTTTATAAAACAACATAGGAAAAACCTCAAAGACTATTCTAAGGCTGCAACATTTAAACAAGATTTTTAACCCATGGGGACGCCAAGATCAACATGGAGCTTCCTGCACATAAAAGCATGGAATTTCATAGCAGTGTGGGGGCAAAAGCTATGATCGCATTTCCCCCTTTCTAAATTATATACTGCGTAGTGTTAATTTGAGCAGAGGGCTGGATGGAGACGGGCCCGCAGCTTACGTAAGTCTCACTACAACCTTCATTCCTTCCGTAATGCAGCATCCATGGTGACGGGGTCCCGGGGAGTCACCAGGCTGGCTGGACTGATGTAAGGCAAAAGGGTCACTTGTAGGTCATGCCATGATTTAAGCCTTCAGTGTAATTTATAACAGGGCCATTGGTTCTGTAATTTTTTCTCTCTCTAGAAGATGCTGTTCTGAAAAACTGAATTTAGTGGCAGCTATAAATGCTCATCTGCAGCACATTCCAAAGTCATTTTCTTTTCCCTCCCATTTGGAAGAAGGAACAAGAGACTGTCTTCTACTAAGATAAGAGAGATGGCATTAAAGCTCAACATCAGATGAATCTTCAGCTCTCTCAATCTGCAAAATTATCTCCTGAGGAGGAGAGACTGGTCTCTAAGCATTTCTCACCTCTTCCCTAAACCAGGGACCACATCGCCACTGACTGACCCAGGCTCGGTTACAAATGAATGTAAAACTAGAGTGCGCCAAAGCCGTCCTTACCACGAGACCGGCCCTGGGCATGTGTGGTCAGTGTGATATGAAGACTAACAAAAGTCCAATCTATTTCCCTTAAAATCTCACTTGCTGGGTTTTCAGGTTACCTAACAGTTCTACTAGGAAGAGTCACTTCTTAAGGCCCTTGTGGGATGAAAGGCATTGATACTGGGAAAGCTCAGATTTGAACAACTACCACCATAGCTCCTGATAGTTTTACAACATGAAGAAGAAAAAAATGACTTATAACCAAAAGGATTTTTTGATGTTATTTTGGAAAAAAATTAGTTGGAAAGATAATATCTATTTTAATTTAAATCCTTTATGTTCTGGACTTGAGGGAGAGGCCACATCTTCAGTTTTATATTCCTGGTTAACACAGTGTCTCACATATGGTCTGGGCCCAATAAATGTTCTTTTGGACAAATGAGTGAGAAGAATATTTACAGGGCAAAAGCCTCTGGCCTAGTTGGCAATGGATCCAGTTGTGTTGTCTTTCTGCAAATTCTGAGAAATTTATATAAACAAAAATATCAAAGTGGGAATTTGAAAAGAGCATTTAGTGTAATTTTTAATAATTTACACTTTTTAATTCCTGAGTATCATATTGTACAAAAGCACGTACTCCGCCCAACACTGCCGTATGTACATGCTTAGAATGTAATGTATAGCCTATGTGTGTGTACATATATATATGTATTTTGTGAAGCTATGGAAAACATAGATTATTGATAGTAGTTATCTCTAAGGAGGGGAGTAAAATTAGAAAAGATAAATGGAACTACCACATTTTTTGCCTTATATGTTTCTCATTGTTTGAATTTTTCTTTTAATGGGCGTGCATTTGTCTGTCTCTAGTTTTTAACATATGGCCTGGCACTTAATGAACAATCATTCAGTGTTAAACACATAGGTGAATCAGTCAATTGAATGGCATAAAAATTATACTCAAATGTTTGCCTTTGAGAGGGTTAGGAGAAGGATAATGATAAGGAAATTGAACCAAGTACTTAGGAAAGAGAATATGATCTGGTTCTATCATGAGAAGAGGCCATCAGAAATAAAGGAATAGTTCAGGGCTGCCATTGCTAAACTATACATTTTCCACTCTTAAATTAAAACTGTCCCAAATAGCTACCTAATTGTAATTGTCAAATAATGTAGTCCTAATCATAGGTGTTTCTATGCACTTATCTCTTGAATGAACAAAGGCCAGTAGGTTGGCAAGAAGGCCACTAACTGGCCCGGCACAGTGGCTCAAGCCTGTAATCCTAGCACTCTGGGAGGCCAAGGCAGGTGGATCGTTTGAGCTCAGGAGTTCAAGACCAGCCTGAGCAAGAGCGAGACCCCATCTCTACTAAAATTAGAAAGACATTAGCCAGACAACTAAAAATATATATATATAAAAAAAAATTAGCTGAGTGTGGAGGGGCGTACCTGTAGTCTCAGCTACTCGGGAGGCTGAGGCAGCAGGATTGCTTGAGCCCAGGAGTTTGAGGTTGCTGTGAGCTAGGCTGACGCCACGGCACTCTGGCCCAGGCAACAGAGCGAGACTCTGTCTCAAAAAAAAAAAAAAAAAAAGAAGGCCACTAACTAGCCCCGATGACCTGCTCACCTGCTGGGGCCAGACAGACATGAGGGTCTGAGAGGCCTTTGTGCTCACAGCCATGTGCAGGGAGCACTTGGTTTGCTAGACCGTCTGAAGGCCTAATGAGGCTGTCCTGGGAAGGGGACAACAATCCAGTGATTCATCCACCAGTAATTTGCCTGGGTTGCCCTGTAGGTTGATGTCCAAAAATTGATATAATGGGTAAAAACGTTCAGCCCCAGTCTAGCTGGTGTGACCCAAATGCCTGAAACCCTTTCTTGGCTCCTTCTCTAGGAAATGAGTTGCAGACAATTACGAATGCTTGAATGGCAGCTTGGAGTCTATTTGAAAGATCACAATGGCTGGGATGTCTAGATAAGATTATCATCAGCAATCAATCGTTGGAATCACTTCAATATTTTGTAGGAGTGAAGAAAGTGCCCTTTGGCCTCAGTCTGGGTGGCAGGGTCCTTTTAAACGTGGCTACAGTACAGACGTTCTGTGCATTACTCATGCTGTGAAGTAGGTGATTTAAGCCACTGACTTTCTAAATTAAAGGCACAAAAGGCAGACATGTAATTCTTTTAATTACACATTCATGTTTCTCCTACATTCCTTTGAATCGGTCATGTTTGCTTCTTGCTACATCAACCTACCAGCAAAAAACATGCAGCCTGGTGCAGGTGGAGGATCTGTAAAGGGATGAAAGACTGCAGCTCATTTATTTTTACTATAGCTTTTCTCAAAGAAAAATAAAGGCACCATGTTTGGAAGTTCAGAAGATAGGAAATCTGATTTCTGCTGATCGTAGAGAATAATAAAGTATTTCAAGAGAAAAGCGAGTCATACCTTTGTACATGTGTGGCCATCTGTTCTCTACTAACATGAGCTATTTTAATAAAACATATTTGGTTTATATCACCAGGCAAAGAGATTCCAATTTGTCTTGTTTTTCTATTAAGCATATGTTTATAACCTTAATCTAGAGTTTTTATAACTCAACAATAGGGACAGGCTTCATGTTCAGAAGATGCATATTCGTGTATAAATTAAAGCTGTATGGCTAGGCCACACCTTTATTAGGGTTAAGATAATACAGAGCAGGGTAAAAGGTTAGGATTGGCTATTTTTATTTATTTATTTTTGAGACAGAGTCTCACTCTGTTGCCCGGGCTAGAGTGCCATGGCGTCAGCCTAGCTCACAGCAACCTCAAACTCCTGGGCTCAAGCTATCCTTCTGCCTCAGCCTTCCAAGTAGCTGGGACTACAGGCATGTGCCACCATGCCTGGCTAATTTTTTCTATATATTTTTAGTTGGCCAATTACTTTCTTTCTATTTTTAGTAGAGACTGTGTCTTCCTCTTGCTCAGGCTGGTTTCAAACTCCTGACCTTGAGCAATCCTCCTGCCTCGGCCTCCCAGAGTGCTGGGATTACAGCGTGAGCCATGGTGTCCGGCCATGGATTGGCTATTTGGAATAATTTTGGAGATGTCTAAACTCTCGGATGGTCCCTAGTTGTGTTGTACCTGGCTCTGAAATGATTAAAGTGGAGGAATATTGCCTTTTGGGTTCCTAGGGCCAGACAGAGTAGGTGTGGCTCTGGATTGATTAGTTTGCATATCAAAAGCATGCAAATCACTATCTCTAAGAATTGGCTAGAGACAGGGAGGGGTAGTCTCTCCCCAGCAAAATGTAGTAAGCGGCTCATGCCTATCATCACAGCACATTTATGTAAATCTTTTTCAGTCCACCTCTCATGGAGTCGTGCAATCATTTGCCAAATATGTTCTAGTTATACAGTCCCTAATTTACTGCCCAGTAAGGAGTTTAACTTCTACCTTGAGGGGAAGAGTAATCCAGAACCCCCTTTCCCTTACCTAGAAAAATTTTAAGGTCTTTGTAGAATTTTAGTCTTTCCTCCTTTCTATTTCTGCAGAAGAGATTTAGCCTGTATATATGTTGTTGGTTTATAAAATCCAGTGAGGCTTTTCTCCTTTACAGTGTACTCAGAAATACTAAGCAATCACTCCAGCTGGTTATAATTTCTCAGATACCCACTGGCAGCTACCCAGAGGAAAATTTTTCTTGTTCTAATACTGAAGCAACTTTGGGGCTGGAATTTCATTTTAGTAACCCACACATTCATAAATTGGTATCAAATATTTTATCATTTAATGCTTAGATGATTTTCCAGTTATCTATTGCTATGAAACAAACCATTCTAGAAGTTGGTGTCTTAAAGCAGTTTATTATTATCATATCTCCAATCCTGTGGGTCAGGAGTTCAGACATTACAGCAAGTACAGCTCTCCTCTGTGCCACAGTGCTGGGGGGTCTTAGCAGGCATGACAGGAATGGCTGGGAGTCAGACTTGATGGGGGTGGTCCAGCAACTCTCCTCATATGCTGTCTCCAAATAACCAGCTTGGGCTTCCTCACAGCATGGCAGCCTCAGTATAATCAGACATTTTATAAGGGCTCCAAGAACAATCTTCCAAGAGTCAGAAAGTGGAAGCTGCTAGTCTCTTAAGGCTTAACCTGGAAATTGTCACAGCATATTTTCTGCCATATTCTATTGGTTAAGTTTTCACAGAGACTACCCCTCACCCCCACCCTGCAGATTCAAGGGGAGGGGATATAGACATCACCTCTTAATGGAGAGAATGGCAAAGAATTTGTGGTTATCTTTAATCTACCATAGATGATAAATCAACAATCCCTCACATTCAGCACATCTAGAAAAGGAGATTATTTAATCTCACTCTGCACTTGCCTTAAGAAGGTGGATGTTTAACTGAAGTCCATTTCAGAATTCTTACTGTATAAAGACTGTTGACAGCAAACATTTTTATGGGGACGTTTGGCCTCAAACTCAAATTATGACTCCGTATCATTTTAAAATATATACATATGTGTATGGTGCCTTATATTTACTGGATATTTTCCAGAGAATTTTGAGATACATTATCTGATCTCTCCGCCAGCTCTTGGGTATTATTATCTTCATTTTGTAGATGAAGAAGCTGCAATTCTGAATGTTTAAAGGACTCGCCCCAGATCACACGACTTGACTGCCAGTGGTGACAGAGGCGGTCTCAGAATTGGTTAGTTTATACTTTCACTGGTGGCTTCCTTGAAATCCTTAATGTAGACAGAAGTATGCTGAGGACCATGGTACGGACTTTTTTAGAAATATCATTTTGGATATTCATCTCCTAGCATGAAGAAAAAAACTCTTTGTTTCAGACAAATACTTGGTTTTGTTTTGCATGGCTCTTATACTTGAGCATCTTCATACCCATTATCTACTTTGTGTCACATGCTGGTCCCATGAGAGGGGTATTATTAATAATGCCACCTTCAAATGGGGAAGCAGAGGTGCAGAGAGGTCACCTATACTGCTTACGGGTCACAAGGCCCAAGCCTGGAACTTTAAATGCTAAATTTTGTCATTTCTCACTCTGGTCTTCACCCTCCCGCACGCTGGTTTCCTGGCTTTTGAAGGCTTCGAGCAGCACACACTTGGCTTAGTTGTACAGGGCAGGACAGTCCTCCTCAGGGACAAAAATGGCAGGCCTCCAGGGATTGAGTCACCCAGAGTGGTTAAAGAAAGGCGAAATGGTCAAGGCACCACCACCATCCTTAGAGAAAATGGAGAACACTCTAATTGCCTGCAGTTCTAATTTTGTCCGTTTGTCTCCAGGAAGAACTAATACTGTTAAGATTTCTTCTGATGCATGTGAAGTCAGTTTGCTACAGCAATGACCAGCGTTTCTTGGAACTTGCTGAGAGTAACAGGCCTCGGGAATGAAATTTCTCCTGTTAATCATGTTCTAATGCTGGCTCTGCCGTTTCAGCATCTCTGCCTTGTCCACTCCCCATCGCAATCTCTTCCTAGCCAGAAGGTAGGGCAAGACAGGTCTGTCTGTTCAAGTCAGTAGATAGGCATGTTGGTGATGGCCTTAGGAACGTGGCTCGGCTGTGGTCATTAGGGATAGGGACCTTGTCTGTGTTGTTTACCACTATGACCCTTGGAACAATGCCTGGCTTAAGTGCTAAAACACACACACACACACAGAGTCATGCACTGCATAACAATGTTTTGGCCAACAATGGCAGGTCCCACAAGATTATAATGGAGATGCCCTGTAAAGGTGCACTATTTTTATCTTTTATGTTGTATTTTTACTGTGCCTTTTCTTTGTTTAGATATGTTCAAATAACAAATATGTACCACTGTGTTTTAGTTGCCTACAGCATTCAATACAGTAACTTGCTGGACCGGTTTGCTGCCTGGGAGCCGTAGGCTATGCCATGCAGCCTATCTGGTGTATGGGCTCTGCCGTCTAGGTTTGCATAAGAACCATTCTGTGATGTTCACACAACTACAAAATTGCCTAACAATGCATTTCTCAGAACATATCCCCATTGTTAAGCGACACAGGAAAGCATATACGTGTGTATATGTGTAAAATTAATGACCTATTCCTAGTCACTGTAGTTCTTTAAACCTGGTGCACTTTGCTACACTTCCATTCCTTTGTGCATGCAGGACCCTCTACCTGGAATGCCCTTCCCTTCCTTCTTCCTTTTCTACCTGTGCATTCTCCCCTCCTCCCCTTAGCTTGCCAAGCTTCATCTCTTGCTGTCCAGAATGTAGGGTAAGACAGGTCTTCTAACTTTAACTATTGTATTAGTTTTTTAAAACTTTAAGTACAGAGACCTATCAGACATTAATCTTCCCTAGAGCTGGTGCCTTCCCCAGAACCCCAAAGAAAAGGATCTGAACAGTGTCTGTGCTGTGACAGGGAGCCCAGCAGGGCCACAGAAGAGTCCCAAAGCCTCATAATGTGAATGGAAAATCGAAGTTACCTCCCTGCTCATCATAACGGAAGAGATTCCCCACCTGGGAAGAGGCACAGAAGCCATTTTCAATGAGTCATGGAATTCCTCTAGGATATAATAACAAGACATTTAACCAAAATGTTGAGAGAGCAGTTAAAGAGACTCATAACTCATAGATAGCATTGCATGACCCTCCCATTAGGTATCCCTTGTCAACCTGTGACCTGATTCATCTGTCTTTTCTTCCTTCCCTCTACATCAGATATTCTCATAAAACCCAGTTCCGTTTAACGTTTCAGCCACCTAGAGTAGCCTATGTGATAAGTACTTCACTATATGCTCCTGGCTAGTCTTTACTATTTTCAATTTGCTTTTGCTTTTTGCACAAACAATCCCCAAATTGAGTTTTTTTGGAAGGGGGTCAACTCATGTAAAATGATGGGTTTGCATTTTTATCTGTTGGACTTTTTGGTTTCTTTAAGAAAATAGGAACTAGAGAATCCAGACGAAGAGGCTTAAAAGTCTCTCCCCATCCTACAAATATTTCACCCACATCTACTAGCATGATGATAACTCAGCTGAGGGTAATGAAAATCGGTAGCCTGACCAGGAACTAGTGCTGTTGATTATCATTTCTCATTATTTTTCTTCTGCCCAACTTATTTAAAAGCCTAACATATTCAACACCAGAGTATTGAGTACTTGAAGAAAGACAGATGTGAATTACAGTGTAATTAGGTTCATATGTCATTGTGACAGGCAACTGAATAAACCTCAGTATTATTGCACATTTAGCCAGAAAAGCTGTGAAACCACTTATTCCATTTTTCTTAGTTGGAAAATGGAAGAGCCAATTCTTTTTCTCTGGCAAACATACCTGCTTGCCAGTGTCTTATAGGAACTTATAGAGATCTAACTGTAAAGCCTGTTAAATTTCAGAGAAGTCACCAAGTAAGACAGCCCAATGTACACATAGATGACAACAGAGGCAGCTTTTACAAATTGATTTACAAATCAATTCAATAGATTAGTTTATGACAATTAATTGTAATTCAGTAAGCCATAAAAAATAACAGCATTTTGTGGTACAAAATGATTGGGTGGTGCAGAGAGGGTCTGGGGCTGTAAGGAGTGAGACCTAAATTTGGTTTAGAGACTGGAATTCACATCTGGTATGGAGCTAGCTTTGTAAGGATTTAGGTACTATCTCACCCCTAGTCCAGGAAGAGCAGAATATCACAACAATGTTAGGCAGCAACAACTGAGGATAGAAAATCTAGGTAGGAGCTCTAGTTCTGCAATTTGCTAGTTTTCTAACTTTGGGTTGTCCATTCACATTATGGGGCTTACTTAGTTGCCTCGTCTATAAAATGGAAGTGGCGTTAATTCCTACATAACACAAAATCGTTGCTACGATTAAATGAAATAATGTTAATAAATTGTAAAGCTTCATGCAAATGTTTATCACCATCTTGACTCTATAATGTATGTAATTCTGATGATATTATAAATAATAGCATCATTCCAAGTTTGTACAGGTGCATTTTTAATTTAACCTTTGAAAATCAGGTTACTCTGTTGTCTTTGTGACAGTAGTAGTTTTATTAGGTGCAGAGAAGCAGTGAAATATTCCAAGTGAGATATTCTATGCTCAGGCAAGGAAATAGCCCCTGCAATCCTAGCTAGACAGGTGATTGCACAATTTAAAATAGTGCATGAAATCTCCTGGCCACACTCACCCATGTACCACTAGACCTTAATCAGCAGTTCTAAAGAAGCTGCACCTGTCTGCTGTGGCCTGCAAGCTAGGTGTCAGGGAACAAGCCTGTTTGGGGATCAGAGGCTCAGCTCTGTCCTTGGGCAAGTCACTTCACATCTGGGCCTTCCTTTCCCAACTTCAGATTCAGAGGTCAAACAAGTTGCAATTAAGGGCTCTTCTGTCCTTAAAGATCTGTGTTTGCATGAGAGTTTGGTTTTTGTTTGCTTGTTTTGTTTTGCTTTTGCTTACTTTCTTTACCAGTTTGCAAGTTACCTTTATAGCATTACATTTTTAAATTAAATTTTATTTTTGAAATCATTGTACATTCCCATGCAGTTGTAAGAAATAATACAGAGAGATCCTGTGTATCATTTACCTGATTTCCCTCAATGGTAACATCTTGCAAAACTATAGTATAATATCACAACCAGGATATTGACACTGACAGAGTGAAGATACAGAAAACATCCATTATCACAAAGATCCTGCATGTGTTCCTTATATAGAGAGACACACTAATTCCCCTGATTTCTTCCTGTTTCATAATCCCTAGCAACCACTAATCTGTTTTCCATTTCTATAATTTTGTCATTTCAAGAATGTTGTATAGGCTGGGCACAGTGGCTGACGCTTGTAATCCTAGCACTCTGGGAGGCCGAGACGGGCGGATAGCTCAAGGTCAGGAGTTCAAAACCAGCCTGAGCAAGAGCAAGACCCCGTCTCTACTATAAATAGAAAGAAATTAATTGGCCAGCTAATATACATAGAAAAAATTAGCCAGGCATGATGGTGCATGCCTGTAGTCCCAGCTACTCGGGAGGCTGAGGCAGCAGGATTGCTTGAGCCCAGGAGTTTGAGGTTGCTGTGAGCTAGGCTGATGCCATGGCACTCACTCTAGCCTGGGCAACAAGGTGAGACTCTATCTGAAAAAAAAAAAAAAAAAGAATGTTGTATAAATGGAATCGTGCAGTATGTAACTTCTATGATTGGTTTCCTTCTTCCCTTCTTCCACTGAGCATAATTCTCTAGAGATTCATTCCGACTCATGGATTCATCAGTACTTCCTTCCTTTTTATTGGTGAGTAGTATTCCATGGGATGTATCACAGTTTATTTAGCTATATTCACCCATCTAAGGACATCTGGGTTGTTTCCAGTTTGGAGATATTATGAATAAAACTTCCATAAACATTCCTGTATGGATTTTTGTGTGAACATAAGTCTTCCTTTCTCTCAAATGCCCAGGAGTGCAATTTCTGGGTCATATAGTACTTGCATGTTTAGTCGTTTAAGAAACTGCCAAACTATTTTCCAGAGTGGCTGTACCATTTTACATTCCCTCCAACAATGTATGGGTGATCTAGTTTCTCTGCTTCCTCTCCAGCATTGGTGGTTTTTATGTTAGTCATTCTGATAGATGTGTAGTGGTATATCATCATGGCTTTAATTTACATTACCCTAGTGGCTAATGATGTTGGATATCTTTCCATGTGCTTTTTGCCTTCTGTCTATCTTTTACAGTGAAATGTCTCTTCATGTTTTTTGTCCACGTTCTAATGGGATTGTTGGCTTTTTTTACTGTTCAGTTGATTCCTTCGATTAATGTTTACATGATATATCTTCTTCCATCCTTTTACTTTTAACCTTCCTATATTGTTATATTTGAAACAAGTGGGTTTGTTTTGTTTTGTTTTTTAGAGAGACAGAGTCTTGTTCCATTGCCCAGGCTGGAGTGCAGTGGTGGGATCATAGCTCATTATGACCTCAAATCCTGGGCTCAAGTAAACCTCCCACCTCAGCCTCCTGAGTGGCTAGGACTATAGGCATGCATCACCATATCCGGCTAATTTTTCTTATTTTTTGTAGAGACAGGGTCTTGCTTGTTGTCCAGACTGGTCTTGAATTCTTGGCCTCATCCAGGCCTCCCACCTTAGCCTCCCAAACCGCTGGGATTACAAGTGTGAGCACTTCACCCAGACCACAATGAGTTTTTTTAAAAATCCATTCTGCTATTCTCTATCTTTAAATTCGTTTATATAGACCATTTGAATTTCATGTAATTATTGATATGTGTGTTATTTTTTGCCTTTGTTTTCTGATTTTTATGTTTTGTTTTTCTTGCCTTCCAACCTTTTTTAGAATTCCATTTTGATTTATTCGTAGTAGCTTTTAATGTGTACCTTTGTATAACATTTTTAATGGTTGCTTTAAGTGCTACATGATATATCTAACATATCAAAGCCTATATTGCTGTTGTCATTTCACTAGTTCAAGGGAAGTATGGAAATCTTACCTCCCTTTCCCCTTCCAGGGGACGTGGGGAAAAGGCACATTCACTTCATCTTCCAGAAGTGGAAGTCCTGGAGCGTTCGTTTTCAGTCAACTTGATTTTTCAAGTTGAACATGCTGCACGACTTAACAAGCAATGAGGATAGCAAACCACCTGCAGGAAACATTTGTTTCTAGGATTTCTATAAGAGGAAAAGTGTCTACCACATGCTTGGCACTCTGTGCATACTTTCACTTAATCCTCCAAAGAATACTACAAGGAGGGTATTATTAACCCTGATTGATAGAGATGAGAACTGAAGTTCAGAGAAATTGAGTCACTTGTTCCAGATCACACAGCTAGTAATTGACAGAACTTGAAGCCAGTTTTGCCTACATTTTTCTCCCCACCATGTGCCTCAGTCAGCATGTTAGCTTAATGAAGACAGAGGTGATCTTTCCTGCTGCTTCTACTTGCCTGTGCCTAAGAAATTTGTGCAACTCCAAGTCAGTTTTCAGGTGGGTAAAACATAGTCATATAAGTATAGGCATAACTGCATAGTTATAGAGGAGGCTTATGCTTATATTAGGTAATTAATAAATATCTGTGGGATCAATTAGTAAACGATTCCACAATATTAACATGCTCTAGTATTGCTAGATAAAGTATGCCCATGATATATAATTGACTGATTTCCTTGAGTGAATAAATACCTACAAAATAATAAATAAAGCAACTCGTTGGCGCACTTTATAGGAATGCTTGCTTTTATGGGAAAGGAGACCTTGCTTTTATACCCTAATACATTTGCATGCAGAATATCCAGATAATTTTCTTTTAGTTGTAAAAACTCATTGGCTTCATTTAAGATGAATAAGCTGATAATAATTTTGGTACATAATCATCTGAGTCTGGCATTTCAAGCCTATTTTAGTGTGAAATACATTGCCCTGGCAAAATTTTCTCCTAAGGAGCTCTATACATATTAATGAGTGTAGACCCTTTTCCTGTCCCCGAAATTTGACTTAAAGAAATAATCTCAATCTCTTTCCTCACTCCTTTTCCCTCTATTTTTTTTCTTTTCCTCAATATTTGGCAATACTTGAATTCTCCGGAGGACTTCAACTTGGAGATAACTATGAATAATTCAAACTTAATCCTGCATTCATTCCTTTCCAAGTTCAAAATCTGACATCTCTCTTTTCTGTTTATGAACCACAGGAGTTTTTGTTACAAGATAGTGATTGAAAAGAATGACTGCCAAAGGAAATGCAGTATGTGATGTATTATTTATTGAAAACATAGATGAATTTACATATGTGATGGGAATGTTTCTGATTCTCAAATTTTAATAATACCTGATTCCTGGTTGAGTTAGGAGGAAGAGACTGGCTTGCAGGTATCCTACCAGGGGTCAGGCAGGCGCTGTGCTGACCTTTTAATCATGTTTTCTCAGGTATTATCATACTGAGTTCCCCAAGTAGGAAACTAGGGTTCACGGTTACATAACCATTGTGATAGAGCTGGGATTGAACCTGAAGCTCATGCTATTCCCAGTACACTGTCCCCACACCATGCTGGAAACCAAAGAAATTGACTTAACCAATTGCATTGTAAACAACAGTTATTAAACATTCATTTCCTAGGTTGGTGTCAACTGGATTCCTTCTGTTCATGAGTCATATTCATCATTCATCCAGCCATTTATTATATTCCTTCCTTCTAGTGCAGAATTTTGCAATTCTAACTGCAATATCAGAACCACCTGGGGAGCTTTTAAATATTAAGGTCAGGCCCCACTCCCCAGAGATTCTGATAATTGGACTGGGTGGGGTCCAGGCAGCTATTTTTAAAGTCCCCAAGTGATTCTGACGTATAGCCAGGATTGATACGCTGTGTCTCCTTGCTTCCCCCAATCTCTGACATCACTCCCTGTGATGGTTAATTTTATGTGTTAACTTGAGTGGATCATGGGGTACCCAGATATTTGGTCAAACATTTATTCCGGGTGTGTCTATAGGGTGTTTCTGGACAAGATTAATGTTTGAATTGGTAGAATGAGTGAAGAATGAGATTGCCCTCTGCTTTACTCAGAATGCGTGTGCCTCATTCAATCAATGAGAGACCAGAATAAAATAAAGGCTCCCCCTTCTCCAAATTGAAGGGAACTCCTTGTGCCTGACTATCTTTGATCTGGGACCTCATTTCTTTTTTTCTGCCTTCAGACTTAAACTGAAACACTGGCTCTTCTTGGCTCTTGAACCTGCTGGCTTTCAGACTGGAACTCACACCATCAACTCTCCTGGGTCTCCAGCTTGCAGATCTCGGAACTTACCAGACTCTTTTAGTAAACCTCTTTCAATATATACACATTTCCAGTTGGTTCTGTTTTTTCTGGAGAACTCTAATACATTTCCTTTATATGTTTCCATTTTAACTAAGACTTCTAGATACCTTTGCTATCTTTATATCCCCAGAGACATCATCAAAGAAAGTTCCTTTAAAATGGGGCTCAGATGGACATCTTCCTCTGAGATTCCACCTCAACACTGCCCCCGGGCAGATGTGGCTCAGCCTTGAGACGCTCAGATTCCTGCCCCCACGTTCGTCTCAGCCAGCCCAGGCCTGACTCTGCCTCTCTGCCTGTGCTGATCCAGCGGAAGCCACTGTGAGATGAAGGAGCGCGTTATCCTGCTACCAAGGCCACGCCTAGCTGAAGTGGTCCAGTCGCAGGAAGAGCAGCCTAGGGAGTAAAGGTGCCCACTGCCAACTCACACTGTCCAACTGTCCTTCGTGGCGTCTGGGGTCAGTCTGCTCAGGGTGCTGGCCAGATGGCCAAAGCTGAACTTGGGCTCTAGAGCCCAGCACTAAGTGAGGAGGCGATTGTCCAAAAACACAAGAGTAAGATGAACTAAAGTGGGGCGCAGACTAGTTGTAGACAGCACTGACGGCCAGGCTAGCACCCAGTGCCAGTCTACGGGGCAAGCAGGCAGCCAGAGAGGGGCAAGGTCAGAGGGTCAGAAGCCCAGGAGATGTAACTAGAAGAGAATAGGATGGGGGTGGTGAGAGGGAGATGGCAAGGAAAGTCAGAAGCCCCCACTGTTGCCTATCTATGACTCATCTGTGTTGACCACCAGCCATTTGGCCATGAGTGGATCAGTCTGATTAAAAGACCTGTGTTGGAGTGGCTGATTTTTCATTCAGTTTATACAGCCCCATCCTCCATCCCACTTTAAATTCATGTGTGGCTCCATCCTGTCTTTTGAATATTTTGTTTTATTCAGTACCCAAGTTCATGACTTTGTGAAAAAAGCCTTGGCTTACAACACCATAAGCTAGTTCCCCATAAATTGCTACCACACTGATAATATCTTTAAACATATGAAATAGCACTTTGGAATTCTGTGTTGTTAAACTAAATTTTAATTCATTTTAGTGTCTTGTAAATAGCAGGCAGAGGAATGATGATATTCTTGTTTTCCTTTTTTTTTTTTTTTTGACTACATTTTCCCAAACTTTGAAAAACAATTGCTAACAAACAAACAAAACCACAGGAATTATTTCAGTTCAAGAGAATAAACAGATTTCAAGGGATCAAAAGAAGTCACCAGCAATTCACCAAGCAGTGCTTTCATTACTGTATTACATTAGCCTGTCGGTGGTGCCATGTGTGAAGATAAAGGCATCAGATTCCCATTTCGTGATTAGTTTTACTATCTTCATTTTATCTTAAAGAAAATAAACAAACCAACCAGGAATACATTTGGGAAAAAAGGAAGATGCCTTGGGTTCTATGTTGGAGTTCTTCCAGTTCGAAAGCAGCAAAAGAAAGCCTCTTCTGACCCCTTTTCCCCTGTCACAGTTATGTGGGAATAAACAGCAAGACAGCCCTCTCTCATATTTACTTGGCTTCAGGTGAATCAGAGGCTGCCCAGTGACGTGGCAAAATTAGCTGTGGAGACAGTGTGGACATTTTAGATTTGAAAACAGCTTTCTTTTTACTTTGGCCCAAAGTAAAAGTCGAGGATCGTTTCCTCAACTCTCGACTTTGGTTAGCCCATGGAGGTACAACTTTAATAATCAACTCTGTGGATCTTTCGAATAGAAATTCCCAAAAGAAATTAGATGGATGTGTTCTCAGTCAAAGCTGTCATTTCAAAAAGTTGGACAGTAATGGCTCACTGGAAGTAAAACAGATGCCACCAACAAAGCACACTTTGCTTCACGTGCTTTTCTTTTGTGAATAGAAGTGTGTATTGTCAGTGTGTTAGCGTTCCCAGGGCTGTCTGTGTGCTGTGTAGTGTTAAGTGAAAAACCTTAAGACAAACTAAATTGAACTGAGTTTAATTGAGCAAAGAACCATTCATGAATTGGGCAGCCCTCGAACCAGAGCAGGTTCTGAGAGACTCTAGCACCGCCACATGGTTGAAGATTTATGGACAGAAAAAGGAGAGTGATGTACAGAAAATGGAAGTAAGGTGCAGAAACAGCTGGATCGGTTACAGCTCAGCATTTGTCTTACTGAACATGGTTTGAACAGTTGGCTGCCTTTGACCAAAACTCAGCGACTGGCACAAGAGTAGATTACAGCCCGTTTGCCCATCTAGTTAGGTCTGTTCATAGTTCACTGACATTAGTTGCCAGTTCTGTCTCACTAAGGTGAGGACTCACCTGTGGCCACAGGCTAAGTCCTTTCTATCATGATCTTGTCCCACTTGATTAGATTTTCACTTCAAGATTTTTAATAACCTGGTCGTGCATAGCTCTTAGTCTTTGTTTCTGAAATCTAGTCCTTAAGAACCAAGTATTGAAAAGTCCTCTCCTAGGATTAGCATTCTTCTGAGGCTAAGACTACCGACGGGGAGTGGAAAACCCCTTTTGAAGTGCATAGTAACTTAACCCTTGAAGGAGAAGTGACTATGGATGGCTCATTGTCAGGAACAGGGACACAGTGACGCTGTCTGTGAAAAGCTTCAGACACAGCTCCAAAGTGGTAACTGAGGCTGTGGCTGTTTAGTCACTTCAGCCCAATTTTACGTACTTCTTGCTTGTGTGCCACCCACTGAGACGCTCCAGAACGTGTGCCTCCCACCGAGACGCTCTAGAACGTGTGCCTGAAGGCCAGGAACAAACTTGCACTGCGCGGGGATGGAGGTGGTGGCGGGAGGATGGGGGTGGGACCATCATACCAGCCATGGAGATGACCAGCCCTGATTCAGCTACTGCTGAGACCTTGTGTCTGTGACGGTCAAACATGTCACAAGGTGAGACCTCTGGATCTTTAAGATCTCTGCTAGATTTCCTAACTTTGTAGAGGAGACAAGAGAAGTCACCTCCTTACCATACTTTTAGTTAGCCTTTGTGTGATTGGCCACGTTTAACTGTTAAACGTACCGTCTTTCACACTGTTACATTGCAGTTTTACTCCACAGTATTCTACTAGGGTGTAATTCTGAGTAGAACAGAATTATAGAATCACACACATTAGAGCTGGAAGAGGTTCTAAAGGTTACTGAATATTCCCACACCCTCATTTTACAGCTAAGGAAACCATACACCATGATGGTATCATAGTTATAGTCTATTAATTTTTCCTTATCGTGTATAACTCTTTCTGCTTGAAATGGAGGCACTTGTTGGAGCCAACTGTTAACTCCTCCAGAAGCCACGTGGCCCTTTTGGGTCCCCTGAATTCCAGATTATCATATAGGACAGCTGGTTTTCAACCTTTTTGTCCCTGAACTCTGAAGAGAGAAGGCTTGAAGCCTGCTATGAAGCCTCATAGAATATGTGGCCAGTGCCATACCCCCAAGAACTGTATTACAGCAAGTTTGTGAGCATACTTTTGTCATGTATCTGTAAGGGATACTAGCCCAATTTCGTAAATAAGAACACTGAGATGCCAAGAGGATACATTGTGAATCTAAGGCCAGGACACGAGCCCTCCCTGTTACAGCTCCAGGCTTTTATTCCAAGACAATTACCGAGCACTCAGGATGAGTCCTTGGTGACAATTAGAAAGTGTCTTTTCTGATGACAGTAATTGTACTTTTCATGAGTAACTAAGGAGCCCTGGCTCTAATAAGCCTTCCTGTTTGGCCTTTTGAAATCCTGTCTGTTTCCCTTGGAATAGAGACTGAATCCCTGTAAGGAAGCCAAAGGTAACTGCCTTGCCGTGAGTGGCAAAGTTATTGGAGATTTAACAGATGAATTATTTAAAAGACCAGCCAGTATGAGTAGTTATGAATCTGAAGAACTATAATGCAAATAAAAATCTTTGATTTCACTCATCAATAATGGGAATTTTAGATTCCTAACTACTAGAAAGGTTGTAGGAAGCCTCCGCATGCTGAGTATGGAAAAGAGCACGTGCAGCTCCTGGGTGAGAACTGTCGGTCTCTATCAGATGTTCCCGTGGAAGACAGAGTCTACCTTCCCTTCAGCCCTTGCCTTCTGACGCTGTAATGAGATTGGTGTTTCCATGTAGATAAGTCATGAGGAAGAAAATATCCTCTAACTAATCTAGCCTTGATTTCCCTAGGGATTCAGAATGCATCCTAACAAAATGAGGAAGGAAAGTTTACTTTTTAGAAAGCTGGACCATATGTTCCCAGATGCTGCTTTGCTTTAAACTCAGAGAAAGAAGGTTTAGGCTACTTCTTAAAAAAAAAAAAATACACGCTCAAATTGTTATTTTTTAAGACAGAACAACAAACCTTCTAAAATAGTAAATGTTACCAGAACAATAATAAATAATGGCACACATGCACATCTTACAAACACAGTCAGTCACGTCTTCCATTGCATAACTGACAGCCATGTGCTCAGGCATTTCTGCGATGATTGAAGACACATTCCAACGGTCGTAAACATGCATCACAGATTCAAGTATGCACCTCAGGATTCCAAAACCACAGCCTGCCAGTTGTTGACCATCAGTGACATATCAAGTGTTGCCGAGACCTCTGTACAGTCTCTGGGTTTGCACAATATAGCTGAAATGCTACTTAGCGTCAGAAAGAACCAGGGGTGAAATAACCCTTCAGGATGCCTAATAAAGAAGAAGAGAAATGTGTCACTTAAAGCTGAAATCGTTTTACTGAAGCACAGTCAAATCACACATGAAATACGATGGCCTTTCCATGCCAGAGAAGTAATCTCTCATTTCCCCTGCAGGCCTCGGATGTTCTTCTCCTTTAAGCTTTATCATAGGGTTAAGTGTACACCATTGGTCATTCCAAGTGCATGAACTTACGACAGCCTGAAAGGATCTGTTTCTCCTATAAACTATTGAACACACAATTGGCATGTATTGGACTAAGCGTTGCTCCGTTTTTTCAGAGCACACCAGTGCTTGGTTGTCCAGTACCCAGAGGTTATCCAGATGAGAATCTGTCAGGGCCCTTCCTGTCTGTCACCTAGATACTCACTGGCCACTGTCTTCCTGCAGGCTCGTTACTGCCTAGCAATACCAGCAGACCTGCACTGGGAACACGAATGGAGACGAACGGGTTAAGCATTTACACTAAGAGAAAGCTGAAAGTCCCTGCTAAAACTATGTCCTGAGATTTTCTATACACTCTGAGTAGGTAGAGCCTCTTCGGTCACCCACTCCTGCCCTACCCTTTAACAAGGGTTTCCTGAAGATCGAGCCAAGCGCTGGGGTCTGTCATAGTCCCAAGCAAACTGTGAAGCAGATGAAAATACATTTGCCCAGTGTTCCTCCGCAGTCCTCACCACACCTGTCCCCTGCCGGCTTCCTTCCGTGGTCGTAGTAGAGGGAGTAGGGGGAATGAGGGCCTGTTCCTTGCAAGCACTCATCACCCACCCCAAATTAAACGTCTCCACTGAACTGACAACTGATAACAGTGCTGAGTGTAGTTCTTCCCCAGAGCATCTGCATTTTAACCTGGATTCAAAGTCAAGCAAACAACCTGCCAGGAAGACTTAGAGAAAGGCTTCGTGTGAGAGTAGAGACCAGGTGTGTTGCCTTCCACGGTGTATCCCCAGGGCCTGACGCTTAGGAGGAGGTAATACATATTTCCTAAATGCATAAATACATTAGTGAATGAAATGAAACAGCAGAGTATGACCTGCTATTATATTTGGGCTGGTTTGCCAAGAAAGTATGCCAGCCTGCAGGACCAGCAGGGCAGGGGCACAGGGCTGCCTGCTGGGAAGTGATGAAACCCTTTGGAGGTTAGTTGCTCTTCTGGCCCACTCTCCTGCCTTGGTTCCCCCTTGCCCACACGCACAAGGTCCGGGCCGCTCATGGTGCCCGCCCCAGTCATCTGAAGTTCAGTCCGTCAACAGCATCTTACGTTGAGCCTGAGACCAGCATGGTAGAACAACCTCCTCAACCTCGGACACTGCTGTGCATTTTCTGGATGATATTTCAGATTTGGGTTTCTTTGTGTTGTTTTTTGTTGGTTTTGCTTTTTAAACAGTGCCTTGAGCTGCTGACAGAGTAGCCTTGTGTGCACATGGGTGGCCCTGGAATGCTTTGCATTATTTGGACCTACTCTGTTGTGTTATGTTGGTAACAAGATCAGAGTAATTTGGATGTGTTTAGGTTAGGATTTAGGTCTGGATGCTACATATAGAGAGGCTTTTAATTCCTTCTTTCCTTCTTGTAGTATTTAAGTCCGTGAGCACTTAGAATCAGTATATAAACAACTCCAAGTAGCACGAAAAGAGGCAGCATGGTGAACATGAGGTCAAAGCTGTCAGCTCATGTTTCGGCCCAGAAATGGCTGGAGATTTCAGATGTCTCAGCCCATGTCTTCAGTTGGATGCAATGTCAGTTTTCTTCTCATTCTTTTTTGTTTTATTATTATTTCAAAATATTACAGGGGTACAAATGTTTGCATTACATGGATTGCTTTTGTATTGCTTGAATCAAAGTTATAAGTGTGCCCATCACCCAGATAATGTGCATTGTATCTGTTAGGTATGATTCCATGCATCCCCTCCTTTCCCCTCCCACCTGTACGATTTCCATTAGTTTTACTTTTCTCGGTTCCAATTTAATGGTGTATTCTCGTTCTTTATATAGTTGTTGACTTCTCTGAACTTCATGCGGACACCACTGAGTCAGGTAATTCCACATTGTAAGCTAACTCTTCTATCTCGTCCACAGCTTGAATCTTCTTTTCCTATCCATGAGATTTACCTGTGACTGACCCTATAACAGATAATTAGTTACCATCCTTCTCCTATATCAGGGACCACTGGATGTACAGAGCTATTTCTTGCCCTCAGAGGGAGGCTTGTGCATGGGGAAGAGACTGGGGTCAGAAGGGCCAGTTGTTTTCAAGCATAGGAGAAACGGCCCCAGAGAAGCCTTCACTGGCCACACTGGAGAAATGCACTGATCTTGTGTTTTTACCATGCAAGTGGGTGCAGGCCAGTTGTGGTGTCTCAAACCTATAATCCTAGCACTCTAGGAGGTTGAGGCAGGAGGAATGCTTGAGTCCAGGTGTTTAAAACCACCCTGGGCAACATAGTGAGACCATGTCTCTACATAAAACTTAAAAATCAGCCGGGTGTGGTGGCATGTACCTGAAGTCCCAGATACTCAGGAGGCTAAGGCAGGAGGATCGCTTGAGCCCAGGAGTTCAGGACTACAGTGAGCTATGGTGAGGCCACTGCACTCCAGCATGGGCAACAGACTGAGACCATGTCTCAAAAAAAAAAAAAAAAAAAAAAGAAGTGAGTGGAAAGGGGAATTTGCTGCTAGTTTCTTTCATCTTGATGGTGGTTGCTTTTCTTGGATAAAGTCACAAAATTACTCTCAAACTAAAAATTGTGACCCTTGATGTTGAAAAGGTATATAAGAGCTCTAATTTCTTCAAATCCAGAATGAGGTGACAAAATCAATTTACTGAAGGTGTTAAGACCATGGATATTATTATTGCCGAACAAGAAGCAGTGTGGAGTAATGGGAAGAGGAATAATATATCCCTCTCCAATTTCTTGTAGTTCCCATGCTTTCTTGAAAGTGCCTGCAAGGTAAAGATGTGTAAAAACAGGCTCTGCTTCTTGCTTTTTGGGGGCAACCTAGAAAGTTAGGTCATAGACCCGCTTCCTTTTGGAAGTATTCAAGACGTCTGGACATACTTAGTGTCTGTAACTTCTCTTCCCTTTTTAAAAAGTACTCTAAACCAGAAATGATGTAGATGTGGAATCAACTGTGAAATTACCCTTTTCTGGCAGCTCCAAAACCCTCTGTAATTTTTCCTGGCTGGATAACACAGTGTTAACCCTCATTGAATGGGCCAATCTTTAGTCTTTTGTCTCCTGGTTCTCAAATTCAAGGGCAAAGAGTGTACTGTGCCTGGTTATTTGTACCTGATTAAATGGATTTACTAGTTTGAACCTTCACAAAATGGACTCATGGCTTACCAAGACTCCTACAAAGAAACAGTGGATTAAAGATAGGCTAATAACACAGGCCCCAAGAAAACCAACCCAACAAAAACAGCAGAGCTAGCACTGCTGCTACTACTCCTGCAAAGGCTTGGCCAGCCACGATCACAAGGTAGAAAGAACAATGATCTAATCTGATTTGCCAAGCTGTTGGCCAGGTGGGGGGGGGGGGGAACAAAACTCCATAGAATTATAAAAGTTTGAATAGGAAATAGGAGTAAAAAAATATATATATATATAACTATTAATAATACATCTCAAGGTATATTTTGTGCTTTGAACCATTAAGTAATAATAATGGCCTGTGTAGATAATTTATAAGTTAACAAATAAAAAATAGGGTTTTGGGGCAATATATGTTCAAAATGCTTGGAACCCACTGCTTAGGAGTGGCATATACTAAGGTTAACAGGCATGCCAACATTGGTGGCGTGTGCAAAGGTAGAGGTGGTGGCATCCGAGGACAGACCTGCCTGCAAACGAAGTCTGAAGGGATGGTGGAGCCACAGATGAGGAAGAACGAACTTGGAGGACACGCTGTTCCAATCAGGAGGACGGGAAATCTATCTTTCCAGAGATACACAGAACTGAGGAAGGACTTGGGGAAAGTGGACACAAACTCACCAAAACAACAAGTTCCATCCAGGAGCTGGTTCCAGAGCCAACTGAGGATTCCAAGTCAATTTGCCAGATGGCCATGAGCTGCGTCAGTGGCGCCCATAGCATCCGTTGCCCATGCCAGCCTCTCCAGCCCAGCCTCTGCATACATAAGTCAGCAGTCAGAGAACACCGGCAAAGGTGCAGAGGAGGTTTTGATTCAGACCTTTGGCCTTTTGCATTTAATCATCCCCAGTGAAGGCAAACAGACCTTAGAGTTTCCATCACTTTTAGAGTTTTCTGGAAAAAAAAAAAAAAGCCTGTGAGCTCTCACCAGGACAACTGCATTCAGTTGTGTGGGGTTTTGCTCCACCGAAAGGTTCCCAGAAGGGCTGATCTGCCCAGAGGGGGCACCTGTTTGTAACTCGCACAAAGATGCCTGTGTTGACTGGCCATGGGCATGGCCTTGCTGTGAATTTTGGCAGAATAGAGCCAACATCAGAAAAAATGATCCAGCAGACAAAATGCTAAGTCGGATGAATTTTCACTTTTCGACTCAGAATATGGCCGCATAAGCCCAGGTCCGGTAGGTTTGTGTAGTCAGAGAAGCCCCTTAGTGGTGAGTAGGTCGAGCAGGCCCCAGTCAGCAGGTTCAGAGCTGTCAGAGGCACCACCTGCAGTCAGATTGGGGGGCGGAGCGGAGCCCAGCGCGAAAGGTGTCTTGCCGTCACCAAGACCCATCCCTGAGACTGCAAAGCTTTGGAGAAAGAGCACATGGCTTTTGTTTTGTGACCGAGACTTTTTGAGTTGTGGCACAAACGCCAGAAGCTCACGAGCTGTGTGTTTCTTACTCATTAACCTGCTGCCGCTCCATCCGAGACACGCCTGGGGCGGGTCCTCCCCGCCCCAGACTGGATGAGAAGGAAAGGCTTAGTCAGGCTGGGGGGGACAGAAGCGCTCACTGGAGGCCAAAGAGGGTGTCGTCTCCAGGCACAAAGCTGGCAGCAAAGCAATCGAAACGTAGCGGCACCGAGAGCCGGGCAGCTCGTTGGCAGCTGTCCCCACAGTGCGTGCGCCGGGTCGAGGAGGGCCCGTAAACTGCACAGTAATGGCTGTTTCCTCAGCAGGAATAAACATGTGCTTTGAGTTTGCCAAGTGAGTCAGACGCACACCGCAAGATAAATGCTGATGGCAAGCAGATGTGACATGTGCTTTTCAAGAGGACAGGCAGAGGGGGAACCTGGGTTTGGCATCTTCCACACTCTTGGAGTCGACAGACAGACACTTAATGGGGCCTGGTCCCTTAACAAGAAACATGGAGAGGTGGGTGATTTTCCCACCCCCCTTCTTTCTTTCCATAAGAGGAATCTACATTTTAAGCCTTAAATGTAAACGTGTTCTGGCTCCAATTTGTCGGCTGACTCTAATCGCCTCAGAACTTATATAAACTCTAGGTGAGTAATTTCCCCGAGTACAGTACCCTCTTGGAATGCACGTGCTGTGAACTCAGATTAAACTTTTAACCTCACATTTTTCTGGGAAGGATTATTGTCCGCGCTTTTATTGTTTAAAAAGGCAATCAGAAACTCCAGAAGGTTCAGTCCTCTCTCAGCGGTTGGGTCGGTAAAGCCTCTCGAGGCCTTTCCCGCGAGCCAGGCACGCCTGGGGACTCCGGGCACACTTGGCTCCCTAAAGATGGGATGAGAGAGAGGGCCCGTGGTGCCAGAGTGCAGACTACAAGGCACCAACACTCGTGCCTTTCTTAGGACACTCCCAACTGAGTTATGAGCTGTTCGGAGGCCCCTGTGCCGTCCCCAGTCAACTACAAAAGTCCTCAGCGTCTTGTTGCCGAGGCACGCCATGTGCCAGTTGCCAAGTGACACACATAACACGTTCACCATCAGCCTGAGGTCCGAGTCCTAGATTTCTGCCGCGTTTTTCCACGTTTGGCTTTCATTCACCTCACCTCCTTCTTCCAGCAACTGGATTAACAGATGTGAGGCTCTCCTGGAGTGTTGGGCAGAACTAGTCCCAGATGCCAGGCTTGAAGATATAACATCTCATCACAACTCTAATCTCTATCCCTGTACCCATTAATCACTTGCTCAAACCTTTAACTGAGTCATGCCTTCAATGACAAGTTTTAGGGGTTTTTTTGTTTGTTTGTTTGTTTTTGTTGTTGTTTTTTTTACTGAGTTGGCATCAACATGGCAACTGGTTGATTCTCCCGGAAGCTTATTTCTATGTAGTTGGCTAGTATTGTGGGAAGAGCACAGTAAACTGGGAATATTGGTTCTGCTGCTAACTCATTGTGTAGCCTTGGGCAAGTGAGTGTATCTGACAGGGCCTCAGCTTGTCCAGTTGTCAAATGAAAGTGTTACACTCAGTGGTCTGTGTGTTGAAACAGTAATAATCCCATTAGTTTTATTGCGCAGTTTCCAAAAAAGCAAGCACCAAAGCAAGAAGCCAAAGTGGGAAACCTGCAAGGTAGAAAGGTACAGCTTACTGTACTGAACATTGCTCTGCAATGCACTTCGAATATGTTTTGATACCACATTCTGCTATAAACGCTGTGGTGCCATTTTCATGTTCCATTACATCATCCAGTGGACATTTACAGTTCCCAACAAACAAAAAATACTGTTCTGGCACTGGAAGAACAAGGGAGGGTGTGATAGCATCATTTCCACCCCAGGGTTTGGAAAATTGATTGACTAATCAATTGACTAATTGGTTGCTCGTGTTAACTTTCCCTAGCACTCGTGTGTGTTTACATTCTCCATGCCCCGGTACCAGGCTGCCCCCCACTCCCCTCCCGGCTCCTCTTCTCTGTCCTGTGAAACCACACAATAGAATCAGGCACAATGTTTTATATTTCTCTGGCTTCATTTGATTGCCATTGTGTTGTTCTGGTGTTGGCTTCATCAGTGGATAAACAACTGGAATTTGAGTATAAAATGCCATAAAGAAAATGTCATTGAATAAAAGCATCCCAGTATTCCTGTCTCCAGAAGACAGTTTGAGGATTGAGGTCTGCTCTAAACCAGACATCTCTGTGCCTCCTGTAGCCACCACCTCAAATCCCGTGCGAAGACTGAAATGCATTTTGTTATCAATTTTGGTAACAAACAACATCCTAATTCCTCATGTTGGTGCTGGAACAGGAGTATTGAGTTATTCATTAATTTTACAGATATTTGTTGAGTACCCATTGTGTACTGGGAACCAAGAATACAAAGATAAATATAAATAGCATTGCCTAAAAGGAGTTTATAGTCTAGCAAAGGACACAGACGTGCACATAGTCTACTCACACTTAGCATGATAAGTGCTACACTGGTGGTATGGATTAAAAGCTATTCAAGAACAGAGTCAGGAGCTCTGAATTATTCCAGGATTTCACTTGTCAAAGGGTATTTTAGGCAGAGGAACCTCACACAGACAAATGCAGGACAACATGAAGGTGCATGGCATATTCAAGGAAGTTTGAAGCTCATTATGGTTGGATCACCGATTCATGGTAAAAAGTGGCAAAAGACGAGGCTAGAAATGCAGATTGGATCCAGAAATGCCTTATGCAGCACTCGTGACTTACACCTTCATTCTCAAAAGATTCAGGGGAATTTACAGAACCACTCAGTACATAAAGAAATTTATAATAAAAAATTTTTTAAAAGAAATTTGAAGTGTAGGAAATATAACAGATGAAAAATAATATAAAGCCATGAATAATTGTTCCTGTACAGTTGTTAGAGGTGGGAAGGAGATTTGACTCTGAGCTTCCTAGATGCCAAAGCAAAAAGAGAAATACGAAAATTTGCTGTGCCTTTAGGGAAAAAAAACAGTTGCTCAAGAGAAACAGGCTTCTTCTGGAACTAAGAGCCAAGGGAAATTTCTCCATTGATTCGCATCAAAGGCTCAAAATGGGGTATAGTGGAAATATCTTCAACAGTATCCCTACATCAGGAATTTTTACAGGACTGTTTCTTGTAATGTCCCTCAATGTAAGCCAGTGGCATACTGCCAAAGTGTAACTCAGTAGAAGCCGCTCTACACGGGTCCAGAGGAATTCAGCCTAAGCCTGCTGCTTTTTGATGGTTTGGCTCGATGTGTGGATACAATTTAAGGTATCTAGAGGAATGAATGTTCTTCATATCTTTTAGGCAATCATCCATGAATATTATTTCTTACAACGGGGCACTTAAAAGTATTAGACAGCAGGCAGTGAACTTGAGCTTTCATTCATCTGCAAAGACCTCAAGAACAAAGGAGTTTAAACCTTGGGTTATGTAGAAATGAAAAAAGTTTTTCCAAAGATGTTTCATCATGGAAGGGAAGTAACTGGTCATTCTGGACCAATAGTGCAATCCAGTGGCTCAGCACAAACTGACCTGGCATTAGGTCTGAGTCATTACGTAAAATTCCCTGACCTGGCCGGGCATGGTGGCTCACACCTGCAATCCTAGCACTCTAGGAGGCCAAGGCAAGAGGATTGCTCAAGGTCAAGAGTTCAAAACCAGCCTGAGCAAGAGCGAGACCCCGTCTCTACTATAAATAGAAAGAAATTAATTGGCCAACTAATATATATAGAAAAAATTAGCCGGGCATGGTGGCACATGCCTGTAGTCCCAGCTACTTGGGAGGCTGAGGCAGCAGGATCGCTTGAGCCCAGGAGATTGAGGTTGCTGTGAGCTAGGCTGGCGCCACGGCACTCACTCTAGCCTGGGCAACAAAGCAAGACTCTGTCTCCCCCCCCCAAAAAAAAAAAATTCCCTGACCTGACAGCATGTGTCTTGCTATCAACTCCAGGCTACAGATGGCCCATAGAAACCCTCACATTCTAGAAGTAAAGCTGTGGGCTGAGCATCTTTTGAGATTTGGCCCTTTTCCTTAGTAGCTGATGCAATTGTGTGAAGCACAAACCTGGGTCCAAAAAGCTAGGAGTGGGGGGGGGGGGGTGATTGTTTTGTTTTTGCCTAAGGTTGTGGCATTGACCAAGTAACATCTAAGGTTGGGGGGTAAAAGAGTGTAAATTTTGCCAAATACAAATAAGAAATTCTACATATCCATGTAACATGGTATAATTTATAAACCATATTCCCAAAATCCCCATCCAGTATCTATTTCGAATTGCACAAAAAACCTGTGTAGGCCTGATGTGATTACCTATCATACAGATAGGAAAACTAAGGCTTGATCAAGTTGATGTGAACGTTGAGTGGGAGAACTAGGATTGCAACCCAGGTCTTTTGGGTTTAGTTCAGTTATTTTTCTTCCTTTCCTGAGTTATCCAAAGGAATAGTGAATTGCAGGTCATGATAACTGTGCTCAGCAGACACCAGGCTACCGTAGCACTTGCTGAAAAATAACAAATATTGTAGGTAGAGAAGGATCCCTGCTGTTAACTTGGAAAAAAGCATCCACTTGATATGCAGGAATGCTCCAGTGATGCTCTGTTCATAGGAAGACAAGCACACTTGCTCTGGTTCCTAGACCCCATGAATGGCCCCAGGTATATGCTGGCTAGAGTGCCAAATCCAACAATCCAAGGATTTGTTCTTTCCACTCTCTGTATACCAAACATGCAGAGTATGTTGCCACATATGAGTGTGTGTGTGGATGTTCTCAGTAGAATGCAAGATTAGTTTCACAGACATTGCATAAACTTTAAATAATCTTACCTGTTAATATTCAATGGCCAAATATTCCCAAAGCTTCTTACTCATTGTAACTATAAGGATGAACTGGAACTTTGTAGATTGTCAAGATTGCCTTTCTGAGTATTATTAATTGAGTAACAATACCTGTTGCCACCTCTTGCCTACATTTTTTTTTTTAATTTTGTTTGTTTGTAACAGAGTCTTGCTCTGTTGCCCAGGCTAGAGTGCAGTGGCATCATCACAGCTCACATCAACCTCCAACTCCTGGGCTCAAGTGATCCTCCTGCCTCAGCTTCCTGAGTAGCTGGGAATTATAGGTGTGAGCTACCACACCTGGCTAATTTTTCCTATTTTTAGTAAAGACGGGGTTTCACTTTTGCTCAGGCTGGTCTTAAACTCCTGAGCTCAAGCGATCCTCCCGCCTCGGCCTCCCAGAGTGCTAGGATTACAGGTGTGAGCCACTGTGCCCAGCCTCTTGCCTACATTTTCACTGAACATCTAAAAAGCTAACTTAGTGTGCAGTGATGAATTAGTGGACAGTTCTTTTGGTTCACCCTTCAGACATTGATGCCTCTACTGCCATAGTGTACTAAATTGTAAACTAGTGTCCCAAAAGACAGGATTCTCTTTCCAATCAACAAGAGTACTTGTAACAAGAGAGCCACATGTGCTCAATATAACATACACACACACACACACACACACAAACCCAAATTTATAGCCAGGGAGGGGATTCCAGATCTCAGTATAGTAAGTTGACCTGCTAACACAACCCACATCATGTATTCACTGAGGAACTGAGACACTTGGATGCAGTTATTTACCGAAGGTTTCCTAAAGCAGCCCATCCCTGAATTGAGTAGGGTAAAAGGTTTCAGAATGTTCTTTCCTATTCTCTTCTCTGCTTGGGCACACAGTACCAATCACCCCATTTCAGTTGGCACCTGCGGACACTCCTAAAATAAGAGAATGTGTCATCTCCTAGGTCTCTTTCAGCCCAAAACATTGGGAGTTTACAGAGCCTGGGTTGACAAGATGTAGTTATAGGGCTTGTTAGGACAATGAGAACAAGAGTCTCTGACAGCCAAACCTGAGACCTTCCTTTGGAAAACCCATTGTAGAAATGGCTTTGTAGTAAAACTGGAAATTCAGGTTAAAAAAAAAAAAGTAAAAGCAAAAAGAGCAGAACCACTTTCTTCTGGACACACAGCTGCCCACAGCTGCTGCATGGTTACTTTCTGACAAAATCGGCTTTGCTGCTATGGGGACCATGTCTCTCCCACCAGAAGAGCAAGCCAGGATGTCCCAGTGCCTATGTGAACTGCTGCTAAACAGTGGCAGGGGCCTTAGGAAACTGGCCTTCTCAACTCTTAGGGATTACGGTGCATGCACCAAAAGAGTCATTTCCTCTATCTCTTTAATCTTTTTAGCACAGAAAAGACTCATTTGCTGAATGATCCTTAGTGCTGTGACTAAAAATCGTAAGCCCCCCATGGACCCCTTTCAGCCAGGGGGACCCCAGAAAAAAGCCTTAAAATTGAGTTTCCAGCCATGATGGGATGGGAAGTGTAAAGCACAATTATGTATGCACATTTTTCTGTTCATACGTATTCATGACTCCGCCTATAGCTTGTTAAATACATACATTTAGCCAGCCCACTCAGTATACGATCCTGTTCCCTTTGGTCCCTTAAAACACATGTTTCTGGCTTACGGCCGGAGTACTGTTTCCTAGCCTGTCAGAATGGCCACTGCAGGTTGAGATCATAAGAAATAATAAGCTCTTCTTTTTAAAAAAATATAAACCTCATATTTTTTTTAATTGACAGTGCATTGAAATAGTTAATGGGACATCCATCACCACCACCCAAAAAGAAATGAGTCCCAGAGAGTACCTTTTGCTTTGAAGGAGTCTAATTCAAGTTTGTCATTGTGCTTCTTTGTCAGAAATAGCTCATGGGAGAAGAGGCATAGGCCATCTCTATAACAAACCAATGTTTGGGGAGCAGGCTGGCTTCCCTCCCCTGGCTTTGGGAACACTGGCGTCCTGCTCTTGGAAAGTGCAGATGTGATTGGCCCTGCATAGCCCCTGCTGGGCAGAGAACTTCCAGGGCCTGGGAACTGCCTCAGCCGAGATGGTACCTGTGATATAAGGCTCACAATGTTAGCTCAATGCTTTGCTTTTATTTATATGTGCATTTACTATAAAAGACAAAAAATTCCATCAGGGTCTTATCTTTGGCCTTAGATTAAAACAAAAATTAGAACAAAAGCCAGTCATTAGAAAGCTGTAGATGAGGTTTGTGGATTCCACAGCGGAAAATGAATTCACATTTGTGGCCAGATCTGTGAGTGTGATTTTGACCATGAATAAGATTCCCATATTTGTTGCTTGGGCTTAGGGACTAGCAACTTTTCAGAAGTGCTGGGCTGCCAAGTTTGCAGCTTGGTTCTCCAGGCTTGAGTCTGTGGGTGGTACTGAGTGTGCCTGATTCTTTCCGGGAGTAGGGTGAGGGGAAGGGAGGATTATTCTGAATTAGTGCAGGAAGACCTAGGACAAATGTATTTGTGATCTTGTGGTTGGATTTGAGAAGTCCAAAAGGAGTTTGTTGTTACTGTATTTTGAAGAATTTCCATTTTAGCATATGTAGTGCTCCCTTTTTTTGAAAAATATTGCTGTGCAATATTCTATTGCATGGCTGTTTGTGTGTATGTATGTAATGAATATATCTATATATATCCTGCTTTTTAAACATTCTTTTCTAATTCTGCCTGAAATAACTTCCTTTGAAAAATTACATTGGCTGAAATTCTATCAATTATAACTTCAGTTGTATCAATAAACTCATCTTTTCAGTTGTTAATAGTATCACTAAATTGTGAATAGAACGAACAGGTTGCTTTCTTTCTAACACCTGATTTAGACACTCCACAGGAGGAGGAGTGTTATTATAGGAGGAAGAAGTACTTTGAACCCAGGAGAATTGGGAAGGAGGGCGCCACGGGAAGAGCTCTGGATAGCTGCCAGGCGTGTTCGCTTGGGGACAGGGGAAGGGGGTTCAGGAGAAGGAAGAGCAGTGCAGAGATGGAAGACCCCAAAGGTCAACTTCTTCAATGCCATGAACACCTTCAGTTGTCTCCCCAACATGATCTATTTGGTCCATTTCTGTGCCATTCCAGTTCTGAGACGTGGGTGGCCACGGATAGCTAATAAATTAACTGCAGTGTTTTAAAATTGGGGTTTACAAACTTGACTGATGTGTGGTTGGCATTTGGGGAGACCCACACACATACAGAAACTTTACGAGTCAATGTTTTCATAAAGAGTTCGACGGATGATGTTGAGCTCCTACACTGAGGCCCCGGAGCATGCGCAGTTACCATGGCGCCATGTTAATTAAGACGAAGGCCGCAGGAGCCATTGCAGATGATCCAATTAGGCGGATTTAGAGATTATACAGATAACTCTGATTAAAACATCAATCTAGTTCAGCTTTACAAGGCCTCTATTTAAAATGAGGTGGTATTTGATTATAATAAAATAGTATAATAAGTAGTTTACTGTGTCTTGCCATTGTGGAAGCTGAGGTCTACTAACAGCCTTAAAAATTACTATTTAAACTTGATTTTTTTTTTTTTTTATTCAATGACCAGTTATGTAGATGGCTTATTACCAAGTTCTTTTTGTTCCTTATCCCTCCTGCTGTCCAGTTGGGACTGTTTTGCAGTTCTTTAACCCTTGACTAGAAGGTAGAAATCAAAGCAGGTGAAACTTACATCTGTCTACCTACTAGGTGATCCCACAAACTATTTTGTGGAGAAGGTACTGAAACGATTGGCCAAAACAGACTTTTATGTTCTCCGTGAATTAAATTTTCGTTTGATTTTCCTAGATCTCCTAGTATTGGAGAGAGCTAATATTTGGCTGAACTGAAATATTTCTTGGTAGTGCAAAAAATAGGCAGCTGGATTCTGCTTTATGTGATGGTATTAGTTTTGTCACACAAAAGGAAAAACACTCTGATAAGCCCAACAAGATAGTGAAGCTTTTTAAAATTACACACTGGCTTATGCAGTGATTAAATTCATCAAAATGATTTTTGTTTAACTTCAGATCCTGTCAACAATGATTCTGAATTTTCCTAGAGCACATTATTTATTTTTAAGAGCTATGAAAATATATAGTTGTATACGGTTGTATCCAAATCAGTGGTGCTATGAGAGATTCAGCAGTTCTCAAGTATTATGTAGGAAAACATCACTGAAGGAATGCACTGTGGCATTGAAGCCTTCAAACGTTTCTTAAGCAGGAAGAGGGAAATCACAATATTTTACGGGGGGAAATTTCATCATGAGATTTAGACTGAAAGCAGATGAATCTCTGCCATTAATAGAAATGGAGTCATTGCCATTAAGCCTGAAGTTTTTGCTGAGGGGAGGTGAGAAAGGAGGTGAGAGGGTACAGAAAAGCAAGGTAAAAGGCTAGAATAGGGTGCTGCAGCCTCTGTTAATTTTTAGCTTTTTCCGAGGCACTTCTAGGCACTGCCATATGATCAATCCTTAGTGAATTCTTCAGGTTCTTGTCCTGATGCAAGAGACACTTTTTTAAAAAAGCAGGATATACTTTATCCCTCTTGGGAAAAAAAAAATAAATAATTAAGGCCACAGCTCTCAGGGACCCAAGTTTATTGGCAATAAAAGGCAGCTGTGCTGACAACGCTACCAATTAATCTGCCAAAAGTGAGCACGTCACTGTGTTAGAAAACAGGACTGGAAACATCCAGGGATCTATATAAAGCATAGACAACGGTCTTAAAGAACATGGAACAGCAATGTGGACACGTTGCCCTTCAGCAGATAGTGTTCACGGTCTTTGCCCAAGAAAACTCCTCACCACCTGGACAACCCCTCAGTCCCAAGTCAGGTGCACACCTGGCCTCTTCAGAGGCTAGGAGTGCCTAGAAGGTGCTGGTGGCAACAGAAAAAAATTTGGAAATTAAATTTTTTGAGCATCTCAGTCACTTTCACATATTTTATTGAGTCTTCACAGTTATACTACTAGTGAAGTATAAGAAACCTAGTTTCCATAGGTGAGGAAACTGAGCCACACAGCTTCCAAATTAAGGTCTTCCTGGCTCCTATATCCATTCTTTTCCTATATAGCATGTTTTTCTAGATAAAGCATCAAGAAATGTTTGTTCTAGACTTGGCTGCTATGAATGTATGGTGTGACTGAGCAAGCTACCTAACTTCTCTGAGCCTCCTCTTTGTATCTGAAAGTTGAGAGGTTAGAGTTGCTAAGATCTCTTATTACAGTGCTTCTCCAATTTTAATGGACGTAGGAATCACCTGGGGATCTTGTTAAAATGCAGATTTGATTCAGAAGGTTTGGAGAGAGGCCTGAGGTTGTGTATCTAAGAAGTTTCTAGCTGATGCCAATGCTGCTGAACATAGCACTTTGAGTAGTGAGGTCTTGTAGCATTAGGATTCTGGGATTCCAAGATGGCAGTGACCACATCTTAGTCTTCCAGTCATCGCTGCTTGCTCGTGTTTGGTGAGGTGCCTTGCACAGTTGGTGCTCAACAGTGTTAGATACATTGGATTTAGTCAGTACAGAATAAGTGGCTCAAAGGGACACAGTCTAAGGAAAGTTTGTAGCTCCAGACACACCATGATTCTGCAGTTTCCTGAGGACACCATCCCTCAAGAGCCAAACCAGAGCCTGGACCTCTCCTCCACCCCTACCCACAGTAGGCTCCCTGGTAATGCTAACTTTCCCCACTGTGGGGTTATCCACCCTTCCTCTACCCCCAGCGCACTCTGACTGCTTTGACCCAAAATGAGATCAGCCTTAAGGACATCTGGTAAATGCTGTTAGGAAGCACTTCACTCTCCCAAAGATTTTATTTAGCAGATTAAATCACATCCCCCCAGATACATTGTGCCATATAAAATTTTTCCTCCACTGCAACACCCTTCTTTGTTCTAGTAACCAATATCAGCACATCACTAGTCTTCTATGGTAGCACCGTCCTTTTTTCCATGTGCAGTAGTTGTTACGATCCTTAGGAATGGTTGCAGAGGTCAGAAGCCAGATTTTCATTATCTCCGTGGGGAAATATATTCCATAAACTCAAGATAAAAATATGCCACGAATTCAAGAAACGGAAATAATAGGCCATTAAAAATTTTTTTTGTCTTTTTTAAAAAAATCCTATTTTAAACCACTTGTTTAGGGTTGGATCTAATTAGAGTACTTTAGAAATAAAGGCTTACTATGTTGTGCCTATAAAGAAGTGGATGCTATTTTTTTAACTTGCTCTTTTCTTATAATACCCCAAAGGACAACAGTATGTATTTTCATACGACTGCCAAGGGACAGAGTCGGCTCCAAATATTTGACCTAGATAAACAGATTACCATTCACTTCATCTGAAAGTATAGGGATAATTAACTTGGACAACCATATAAACAGCAGGGGTCTCCTCCAGAGCGTCTGCCTTCTTAAATCAGATATCCTTCTAGAGAGCTGCCACAGCAAGGCCATTTACTGTGACTGCCTTTTATTGGTGTATTTCGAGTTGTTCTAATAAACTGTATGGTGTTGTGGAAAGAACTTTTAAGCATTTCAGTCCTATGTCCTAACCCACTCATGCTTATTATGCATTTGCTAAGGTTTATGATGGATTTGTTCTTTTAAAAATCTTTTTCTTCATTCTGAAAAGGTGGTAATTAGTCCATGACTAGCCATGGAGCCCCTGGAATCAAAGACACCTGGAATCACAGAGTTAGGCAGGACCTTAAAGGTCAGGGAGGCCAATTCCCCGTGTCCACTGCCTGACCTCCTTCTGCAGAACCCCTGCCCGACAGGGCTTCACTGTAGCTCATGCGCACAGTGTTCGGCGATAGGCTGCACATTTTCCCATCTGCACCTCCTATTCCCTGCTTGAAGAGTTCTCCTTATAAGAAAGTTCTTATTTCTTATTTCAGGTTGAGCTGAAATCCAATCCCTGTAGTTCCCACCCTTTGGTAGCAATGCAGGGAAAACAAAATAACTTCCTCTCACGCCTGACAGTCCTTTAAGTATTTGCAGGTAACAGCTATACTCTCCGAGTTTCCCCTTCTCCATGCTCTTTGACAATTGTTCTTATGTGAGACATCAGACTTTTCTCTATGCTGGTCACACTCCAGCCTTCCTCAGGCCCCAAACTAGAGGGACCAGCCTCCAGGTGCGAGCGGGAATAGCTCCGGAGCAGTTGTTCTCAACCTTGCTGCACATTGGAATCACCTGGAATTACCTGCCTGGGTCCCACAAGCAGAGATCCTGATTTAACTGACCTGGAGTATGGTCTGAGCATCAAGATTTCCAGAAGCTTCTTGGGTATAGCAATTGTAGCCAAGGTTGAAAACCACTGTCCTGGATTCTTTCTGTACTAATCTGAGGTGTATTGATAGCTGCCTGGGATGGGGTTAGGGTGGAAGAGAAGTTACCTGTTCTTAAATGGATAGATCTGTCCATAATCTAGAACCCATATTTATTTTCTTGGTTCTTAGTTTTTCTCTTGATTTTCTTTTAATTGATTCAAAACCAGTATAATCATAATGCAAGTTCTACAGCCAGGATAACTAACCTCATGTTTTATCATGTTTCTGGCAGATACTATTTTATTTTGACCTCTGAGATGTTATGGTGACACATTCGTCTCCCTCCTGGGCCATCACTGCTTCCCTGCCCCCATCATGCTATGTACTGACTGCACCACATCAATAACTCATATAGAATGTGCTCCTCACTTAATCCCCTGAATCTTTTTTACTCATGCTACTATACTAGTCCCCCCCCATAAGATAGTTACCCCCATCTTCTACTTTGGCAATTTTTAAAAAAATTTAAAAAATCCACCCTTAATCCTGATAAAGGCTAGGTAAGAGGATCTGGCTTAGGTGTGCTGCAACAATGAGCTTCCCAGTCCTGGACTCCAGAATTAGACAGATGTACCCATGCAGGCACAGGTGGTCCTGGAAAACTACCAGCTCCCCACAGGGGACTGCCCTTCTAAAATGGACAGCATAGAGGTGCAGGCCAGAATGTATGTTCTCTGTCTGCATGCAACACACACCCACAAAAAATTACATTTTAAAAGGATTCTGAATGTTATCACCACAAAAAAATAGAAATGGTAAATATTTGAGGTGATGGATATGCTAAATACCTTGACATCATACATCATAGAATGTATACATGTATTGAAACATCACATTATGCCCCATAAATATATACAATTATGTGTCACTTAAAAACAAAATTTACTTAAATCAAAAAAAGAAGAGGGAAGTATATTATACATTGGCCCAATTTGTGCCACATTTATCATATTCATTGTAAATGCATGGTCTCTTTTATACTATAATCCTGCGATCTGGTTGTAATGATGCCATTATTGCTCATGAAGAAACTGGGGCTCAGAGGGGTGGAAGCGCTAACAAATGGGGTGTCAGGATGGAAACTTGAGCCCAAGGCAAAGAGGCACTTCATCCCTGTTGAATTTCATTATGTTGGGTTTGCTCCAGAGTCCCAGCCTTTCAAAGTTTTTTCCAGTCTTCCTTCTGTGTGACATGTGTTTGCTAGGTTAAGAAAACCTACTCCGTGTGATGAGGTGCAGAACACTTAGAAGACATTCTTCCTGTCTTTGAGCAATTTACTAAATAAAATAGTACGTCTAACCACATACCTGTGAAACGAATTGATCCTATATTCTTGACTCTATGCATGAGAAGTAGAAAGAAAAAGATTTTTTTCCATCAGTGTATCTGAAGGTAGTTCCTAACACAGGAAAGATTATTTGTAAGGCAGATTTTGATAATTTAAAGCTATCTTTTGCCTTAGAAATGTTTTTAGTTAGTAATCAGATCTTCTGGCCATCTGCAATACCTGTTTTAACACATAGTATACCTGGTATCCGATAATAAATATACCATTCCAACTCCATCTTGGGTGTATTGCAGATTACTCTATCAGTGCATACCTAATTCCTAGCGAGGCTTCTGTCTCCCCCACGGTGGCAGTAGTTTTTTTTTTTTTTTAGGTCTCTAGGAGATCACAGGCCTGAATGCTTGTGTAGCATGCCCAAATAATGAGTTCTTGGCATTTATAAATCCAATAATTATTTTCCTGTTGAGAGGTGAACTTTAAAAAAAATTATTCAGCAATTTAAACTATATATATTATATAAATCCATATCTCCATGCTGTTGCATATGGATATATTCTGTTATTTCTATCCACTGCACAGAATTCCATACTGTGATACTCCATGAATTATGTAATTTCCTTTTGATGGACATTAAAAGTTTCCAGTATTTCTCTGTTACAAATAACGTTTCAGTGAAAATTCTCATTCATGCTCAAGAATATACATTCTTTGTATAGTTATTTGAATAGTTTAATAGAATTTATTTCTACAAGTAAAATTGCCATATTAAAGGATATACACATTTAAAATTTTGGTTGCCCTCCAAAAAGTTTATAACAATTTACATTCCAAAGAAAATGTGAGGTAAAAAGGGATTATCATTTTGTTTTAATTGGCATTTTCTTTATTGACACATAAGAATTATATTTATGGGGTACAGCGTGATATGTTCATACATGTATGCAGTATATAGTGATCAAATCAGAATAATGAGCCTATCCATCACCTCAAATATTTATCATTTCTTTGTGCTGAGTTGGACTATTTTAATGGGACACAAACTACCCCATATTTCAGAACTGCAGAACACCTGAAATTTCCACATTCCTCTCTACTCCTGCTTGTGTCATGCCAGACATTGAAAACTGGGGTTTTGGAGCAGAATTATGTCTCTGTACAATTGGTTATTTCAAAAGTTTCTTCCTACGTAAATACCCACTTCTGTATCTTTCTGCACCTGCTTTGCAACATAAGGAGTCCCTTCCTGCACTTACACGGCTTTCTCTGAGTCTGATTCCATCGGCTTTGACATTTATAAAAGGCTCAACTTCTTATCCCAGCACCTTTAACATTCTGTGGCTTTTTTTTTGGGAAAGGGGTCATTAAAAATGGAATTAACATTTATGGAAATAATATATAACTTTCCGAGTAGAACCACTGGGCAGGGGCCAGTTGCCTAGCGAGCCAGGAAGGGGACCAAGTGGGAGACTCTGTACAAGACGCTGTACCTCTCTCTGCTCTCACCCAATTTTACCCACTCTGCTCTCTCTCTTTCACTCTGCCTGAGTTGAAAGCTGAGGCCTGGGCAGATGAGGTCTCTGAGCACCTGAAGCCATTTCCAAATTTCAAACTTGATTTCTGACACATAGCTCACTTCATTCTGTCGCATCCAGCCCACTGCTAGGGCATAGTCAGGACGTTCATGGCAGGGTTCCAACTAGAACCCACAGCCCTGGAGATGCAGGAGGTGACGACATAGTGTGTGTGTAGTTAAGTGTGTATACATGTAGAATTCAAATGGATATTACATGAATCATCCACATATGTTTGAGGCACTTCCTGTGTTATGCACTGGTGACAAACAGATGAAAAAAGTTCTTATCTCTATTACAATGAGATGATTAGTGCAGTGGGTGAGAAGCCAAGTACAGTGGGCATCTAGGAGAGGGAATGCCTTAGAAGTCAGGCTTCACGGAAGAATGTGAGTTTTGAGATGGGTTACAGAGGATGGGTTTGGCCAGAGAAGCAAGCAGGGGAAGGTGCTCTGGGCAGAGGGAAAAGCATATGATGTGGGGGAGGGGAGAGCCAGCTTACTGGAAGCTACCAGTGCTCTGAAGTGTGTGCTGAGGATTGCAGGAAAGAAGCTGAAGGTGAGCAGTTAGGTGGGGGTCCCATCACCAAGGGACCCTTCTGTGCTGTGCTGTGGAGTCTTCATTTATTCTCTAGGCAATGGGAAACTAAAAAATCTCAGGCTGGGGAAAAGCCCCCGCCAGATGTGTTGGGCTCCAATGCTGAGGCGTGTGTGCTAAAATTAATCCACATCAGAGGGAAGTAGGATTCTTTCTTCATCATTGGAAATATAAATAAATAATAAAGCTCTTACCTCAGCTTTGGGTAGAAATCTTGGCCTTTTTTCCTCCGGAAATACAGCTTCATCTTCTCCTTTGTGGTTTTTGTGCTGGTGCTTTCTTAATCTGGTCTTGCAAGCAAAGCTAGCAGATGGCTCTCGTCCCGGGCGCTGGCCTGGCGTGCTCACATGTCGGGTTGATGAATGAACTCGTCCCGTGCACATCTGACCTTTGCACGGCCACCGTCCGACTGGGCCACGCCGGCTCTCCCGACTGAACCGCCAGGCGTGGAGGTTCAGGAGCCCCCGCGGGAGCAGCGCGCTTTACTCTAAATCACTTGTCAGAACACCGAGAGGCCGCTACTCGGTGGAACGTTAGAAGCAGTTTTAGTATTTTGAGCTTTGACCTGAAGAAATTGTGATCACTCTGAAGTTGGGTCCTTCTCTTCTGCTCTTTGTTCCTTTTATTTCTTCCTTTTTCCCTTTGTGTTTTCCTCTATTTCCTTCACTTTTCCAAAACTTTCAGGTTACATGGGCCTGCTTTGGAGTAAGTGAACTTTTCTGCTTGTTAAAACTTTTTCTCCTAATAAAGAGTAAGTGTTATGATTAAAAAAAACAAAAAAAAAGATCTGACAATCTCTCCAGCCCTAGTCTACCAGACAGAGGGAACCCTTCAAAGGGCAGGGAATGGTTGTCAGAAACCACCTTACACACTTCCACCAGGTCCTGCTCGACCTCACCCAAGGGTGTTCAGGGTTATTTTTGCCAGTTTGGATGTAAAATTCTACAGGGCACTGGTGGGAAGAAAGAACTGGCGGGAAGGACTGCTGAGAACTGGGGGCACAGCAGAGGAGGGCAGGTGTGTGGGGAAGAATAAGGAGAGAAGGTTGAGAATTCAGAGAGGAACAGTCTAGGAGTGGAAAGGAAAGGGAAAATAACCCAGGAAGAAGCACACCACGTAAGAAGAAGGGTCTGTTCAAAGGACAAGACAAAAATGCGGTCTTCTTAGCATACTCTTTGGCACTCAGAATTTCCCCAGGGAGAGCAAAACAGATTGTGTGTAAGGTGCTAGGTAGCTACCTACAACTTTTAATAGCAATTGATAGGAAATCAATGGCAAAGACTTCCTTGTAAGGTCCTAGAGGGCCAGGATTGCTGTTGGCCTCATTCTTTCTCCCTTCCCAGCCGCGCCCTGGGGGACTCGATGTTGGCCAAACGACCAGTGGCAATTGCATCTGACTGTTTTGATTCACCAAGCAATACACTTGAAGTTCTTACACAGTTTCACAAGAAGGGAAGAATATTCTCCAAGCCCTGGCACCTGTCCTTGCCGCTACCTAAACAGCAGAGCAACTTAAAATAGCCATTCGACTGTCTACTTTTATTTATGATGGCCTTTGCTTTTAATTCACAACTCTCTGTGCAGCCTGGCTAGCACGGAGCAGGGTGCCCTTCAGGAAAAGTGCCAGGCTCCTCGTCAACAGTGGAAAGTGTCTTGGCTACTCTGGATATTCCACCCACAAGTTACTGCCGGGGCATTTTTTAAATGTCTCTTTCGGGTGCAGGCAGGGCTGATATGCAGCTGGGGAGCACCATGGGGTATCCCTTCTAATTGATCAGTGCCAGAGCATTTATTATTTGCAATGTCACCCCTAGATATTGGGTTAGGACTGAAGGTGTGCACAATTCCATATTCTCCTTTTGGCTGTGTTGGTATTCGGGATGTGGGATGTTTTCATGTCTAAATGAAACCACAGCCCTTTCAGTGGGGAAGGAGTTCGGATGCCACCTACCCACCCACTTTTCCCCAACCCCACTCCTCAGCAGGCTGGAGCCCAGGAGCAAGTGCTCTGTGTGTGCCCAGCGGGTGGTGTCCCTTTAGGATTCTCACCCGTCAGTTTCTTGGGCTGCTCACCAGCTTCCCTGTCTGTCTGTGCAAAGCAAGTACTCCAAGCTCAGGCTGTGGATAGACAGAGGATCAAAAGCTTTGGAAATCAAAAATAGGCCTTCAAAGCTGCCAGCAGTGGTCAAGGATTCCCTCCACCACAGCAGGGTCCAAAAACCCAGCCCAGCGCACGTCTCCCAAATGCTTCAGGAGCCTCCTCTCCTCTGAGCCACGAGCCACAAGGTCTGTGGGTCTCAGACTTGGATGCTGAGGAGCAAGCGTTGCTGGAACGGGCAGGAAAAGTGGCTTCTGTGCTGCCAGAGACACTGGCATGTTCCAGCACAAGCTTTTGAATCTAGCCAGGGGATGCAAGCTCGCTGGGGTTTGCAGACCTAATTCCTATGGGCTCTTTATGTGCCTCCGTCAGCAGCCTGACCAATGGGCATGAGAGCTCTCGGGCTCCCACGTGTTGAGTGTACCGTGCTGCTGCTGCTCTTCTGCCATCTGGAAGCCATTAGCCTTGAAATGGTTTCAGCTGCTTGCTGAGCGCTGGGTTTTACAGGAGGCACAGCCCAGGTCCTAGAAGCCAGGAGCTTTCACTTCCTGTAGGATTTCCAGTTTAAAACCCACTGAAGCCTTGCCCTGGGGGCCACCACCAGATCATCTTCTCTCCCTTCCCTGTCCTTCTCTTTTGGACCCCAGGAACAACGGTACCTGCAGGGGGACCCTGGCATCTATCGTTGTTCTATTTCTAGCCTACTCTGTAGGCTCGAAGGAAAGAGGGTACAGATAAGTCACTTCTTAAAATGCACGAAAGGCAAAGAGTGGTACTCTACTTTCTCTGCTGCACGCGTTTTGCAAAATGAAATGTTTCAGGCAAGCCCCTAACCATCATGTTCTTAGTAATGACTGTGTCATCGTCATAGCTGCCTGTCACTGTACCTGGAAGTGTTAGGGTCTCTCTTCGCCTTGCTCTAATCCTGCAGATAACCCTGCAGATGAGGACACTGCAGGAGAGTTAAGCAGCCAAGAAAAGAAACAGTGGATTCTAACCTGGGTCTTTGCAAGTCCAAGCTCTTTCCGCTCTTCAAACTTGTGCCCCCTTTTAGGCCTGGGTCGGGTGGGACCCCCAGGAGGACAGAGGAGCAAAGGAGGAACAGACATCTGCAGTACACACTAGATAGTCCACTCGTGGGTTTTTTAGGGAAGCAAAATGATCTTTTGAAAGGAAACTCACACAGTCTGTCAGCTTCTTGCCAACTCTACTACAGTACAACCTGCCAAAAACAGCCAAACCTTGTTTGGGATATGAAAGCAGCTGTTATAATAAACTCCTCTGCTCTACCTCTTTTCCTGTTATGGTGGAACGACTGTTTAAATGTCTCCAATCCACAGATTTTCTGGGGTCATGAAAACATTTTTTAATTGGCAGGCTCTATTACATTTTTTTGGTGAAGTTAGGAAGTAAACAGAATGCCACACGCCATTTCAGATCCGTGCGGTGTTAAGGTCTGTACATAAATGCTCCCTGGATCTCAGAGACTGGGTTCCCCACCTCCCATCCCTCCGGCTGGATCAGCCTTCTCAGGTTGTGAGCTTATTCCAGAATGAATGGATTTCTGCCTCTCTTCCATCCCAGGGCTTCCAGAGCAGAGCAAGGGGAACCAGTGCACAGAACACGGAGTCAGATCTAGGCGTGAATCCTGGCTCTGCCAACCACTAGTGTGAAACCTCAAGTAAATTACTCTAAGTCTCAGTCTCCTAATCTGTAAAATGGATATAATAATAACTGCCCCTTAGGTTTATCATGAAGTTCAAAACAAAATCAAAATGATAGCAAACATTGGCATAGTTCTTAGTACAGCGCTGTTCAGGTGTTTTATGTGTATTAACTCATTCTCAACAACTTTGTGCCATAGGTACTATTCTCACCAGGTACTAGCCTCTGTGGACACAACAGAGAGTACAACCAACAAAGATCTCTGCCTGCATGGAACTTACATTCTTGTTTGGGGAGACCAAAAAATAAATAAAATAGATAGTATGTTCAATGGTGATAAGTGCTATAAAGAAAAATAAAACAAAATCAGGCATGGTGGCTTCCCCCTGTGGTCCCAGCTACTCAGGAGGCTGAGGTGGGAGGATCACTTGAGCCCAGGAGTTCAAGGCTGCAGTGAGCTATGATTGTGTCCATGAATAGCCACTGTACTCCAGCCTGGACAACATAGTGAGACCCTGTCTCAAAATAAATAAAATAATAAAACAAGAAAGGGAGATAGAGAAGGTGGGGAGGAAATTTTTATTTTTCAAAAGAATGATAAGGGAAGGCCTCTCTGAGAGTAAAAACCTGAAAAAAGTGAGGGAGAGATCCATGAGGGTATCCAGGGAGAAAGTCCTAGGCAGCAGAAACCGCAAGTGCAAAGGCCCTGAGGCAGCATGTCTAGTGTGTTCAAGGTACAGTATGCTGGAGTAGAAGGAGCGAGGGGGCCAGAAGAGGGCAGGGTTGGGGCAGACGATGCAGGATCTAGTCAACCTCAGCTCTTTCTCGCAGTGAGAAGAGAAGCTACAAGAGGGGCTTAAGCAGAGGAGGGACATGACCATAATGAAGCCAGATGTGAAGAAGGATATTTCTGATCTGTTCGCTACAGCTGCTGCTCCTGCTGTCAGTTCCCACAACGACAGTTGCCAACTTTTTGAGACTAAGTAGGACATTTCTTAATGGGACATCTGGGCCTCCATGGTGGACGTTGAACTTGTTGATTTTAACAAGAGATGAACTTTCTCCAACTTCCCGTGTATCTGTGCCCAGCCTCCTCCCTTCTTTTGGAGAGTTCTGTCCTTCGCTGCTGCTCTGCACTGGATTGTCTCGATGATGCCACTTAACTGTCTGCATAGACGTCTGTGGTCTACACTAGTGATGTATTATGTGTTGCTGTGTTGAGTTAGTTATGGGGGCCAGGGACTCACGGACAAGTATTGGTTGGGGCCAGGCAATCACGAAAATGAATGGGGATGATGGGTGAGGAGGAGATGTTTATAAATGCATTTGTTCCCTCAGTGGACACTATGAAGTATGCCAGTGTAATGGGCAACCAGAAAACTTGCTGGCAACTATAAATTCTGATGGGAAAGCATGACGCTATCCTCATATTTCCCATGAGAGGCCAGGCATCACAAGTTTTGTGCCTCAGATCCATGGGTGGCTTCTGGAGCCCATGGATCTCCTAAAATCATGTCCACATGTATGGTCGTGAATGCTTTTCTGGGGCGAGGTCATAACTCCCATGTGGCTTGTTCCTTGAATGGCTTTATCACAACCTCAGGCCATCCTTGCAACATTGGATATGCTAGCGCGTTAACCTATGTGCAAACGTGAAAGATGTACGAATTTCCAAGCAGAGTCTAAAGGGACTTCTTAGATCCCTAATATTAACACTCCATAATATCTACATTTGACGAATATTACAGCGTTCCCAAGGTAGAAAGATAAATTACGGTCTCTTAGAAATTAAGGAATGTATTTGTGAGGACATCAAGGTATGCTGTCCCCCAAGGTCTGTTTTGCCTCCTTGCTCAGCAGTTTTAAATCACCAGGAATTCACCCTCTATTAGGTCGTTTTCTCTCACATGCCCCTCATTGCCTTTGAAACACCTCCAATTCTAGCAACGCTTTACAGACATGCACATGAGCCAAGTGGCTTAAAACAACAACCTCGGCCTTAGGTATTTGGAAGCCCCCAATCCTCCTGGGTCCTTCATGGAACGGGGCCTACATGCAAGAGGAGGCCCAAGCTCAGGAGGGAAACAAAGACAACAACTTAACAGGGAAGTGTAGCAACTTCACAGCGGTCCAGTGAATAGCATTGTATGTTTCTAAATTCCCACCGGCACACATGGCGTCGTTTGGTCCTGAGCACGGGGTGCGCGCCCAGGATTGTCTGTTAGCTGATGGTCGCCTGCAGACAGATGTACCACGAAGCACACCAGGCAGAATTCTGGGGGGCTGCTGCTCCCGGGCACTGGATTCTGTCACAACAGTCAGTTCTGCCCAGTTCAGATAAGCCCGTAAGGGGTTCTTAGCTGAAACGTACAGAAATCAACAGGAGGATTTGCTGAGAATGACTGATCCCATGCCCTGGAATGCAAACCACGCACAGTTTATGGTACATAATTATATACAATAAACTATAAAGGACATACAGTGGGTTTTGATATCAGGTTCCAGTTCATCCTCACGAAGGAACTGGCGTAAACCCTTCATCAGTGTGGCTAAGGAAATAGTTCGGGTCCTGCCTGTATCAGAGTCCCTGTGTCCGCATGGCTCTCTCTCCCACTGTTTAGTCTCGCTGGAGACGTCTACTACTCACAGTGGGACGGGAAGTATCATGGGAGAAGCCACACAGCACCCCTCCCACCGTGGAGGGAGGAAAGTATGACCTCCAGAAATGTGACCCAATAGGTCGAGCTTATATTTGATAAGTAGATAGGATCAGCAATAAGATTATGACACAAAAGTCTGTGTCTTTTTTCTTCGATTGCATACAAATTTCTCAGTTTTCATCAAGATGGAAACTGAAAAAGAGGAACACCATGAGTGCTCTCCCCACAGACTCAGCCTGCGTTCCTGGCTACCACCACCGTCTTGGTTCGTCCCAGGCACGGGGAGCTGTGGGCTGTCCTCCTCTCTGACTTGAATGCACTGATCTCTCTGAGGGAGTCATTGTCTTTTGCTATGGAGCTGTAGTATATGTTTCTTTTGAAGATGGGGGAAAGGTTTAACTTATTTGGCCAGAAGCACTGTCTTGCTAGGATGTCAGACTAAACCCCTATTCATGGGGCACTGTGACACTCCGTGTGTCACAGCACCAAATGTCCCCTTGGCAGAATGTTCTAGGTATACCCTTGAATCACTAAATGCTCTCTTTTGTGTGAATTATGTTATCCAGTGTTGGTAAGCAACACTTTTTCAGGTATACCATCCAAAATGATACAGGGAACTCTATTTTGTCCCTACTTCTGTACCAACATCAAGGGTTTGGGTCGTTTACTATGACTCGGTGGCATCAGGACTATGGCACTTGACTTAACAGAAGTGAGATGGTACAATAAAAATTAATGGAATCAGTTTGGTCTCTTTAATCTATTACCTATTTTGTGTTTCATGAGGGTGGGTGGAGGAAGGGGTGTGAAGATTAGGGAAGAACTCTGCAATGCATTTGCCAAAGAAGAATGCTTTCATTATCCAAACCTAGCACCCCTGAGTTAGGGGACATGGGACTGGTGGGTGTGGTCATAGTATTTGCTTCCTAGTTTTGGTTAGCACAAAGGCACCTGGCTCAGGGGAAATGGGAACAGTAGTCCCTGCTCTGTGGACCAGGCGTGCAGATAGAAACCCTGAGCACTGGAAGCAGATTGGCTATTTCAGAATAAGAATCACCACAGTGGAGGCTACATCGGCACTCATTTCATTACCTGATGTACTTGATCGATTTAGCCCTAGATGTCCAAGTAATTTTACATGACTGTTGTGCAGATATTACTCTCATGCTTCACTTTAGAACCTGTTCCTAATCACTAACAGAGACAGTCTGTGTCATCGGTAAGTTCCAGTGAACAAAACACAGATCCTCCACCTCAAGGTCTTCATATTGTCAGGACACAAGTTACCTGACAGCAGGGACATTCCTGCAGTCTATGTCACAACGCCTGTTGTTGCTTATTTTCATTTCCCTGTTGCTGCGGCTCTACCGTTTCTTGTATCCTGTCTAGATAATCACAAGTTTTAGTTCTTCCTTAAAAAAAAAATTGTTTCTATCCCCTACTCTGTGATCTTTTCCATGCTCCCCAAGGCCTGTGCAGCAGTAGCCTTTGAAAGAAGGAGCCCTGCCTGGGCCCTGGGCCCTCCTGGAGCCCTGGCTTTTCCAGCTCCACTTGGATAAACATTTTTCTCCTATGATTTGTGCCCAGTTGTGGTGCGTGTCTGGGAAGAAAGCAGGAGTGGAAACAGATGGATCTTCCACCAAGCTCAAAACCAAGAAGATTGACTTCTACGCAACAGTCCCATGGATAAAATTTAGTAAACATATAATCACACCATCATCTGGGGCTCTGTATACCCTAATAAATTAGTGCTTCTAATTTTATAAGCACTGTCATAACCACGGTCGTACGTGGGATTTTTCCTTTGAAAAATGGATCTTTATATGTTCTTTTGCTTTACTAGGTGCTGTTTATTAGGTGTTGTTTCCCCTAAGTGCTATAGAAAGTGACAGATTGTTTCAGGGCAACCAGTAGGTTGTATTTACAGGTGGTTGGTTGTCTTGACAAGCTTTGCTATAATAACACAACTGCCTTCCGGCAGGAAGGAACATTGCGTAGTAGTGAGAGCTAAGAAGTCCTGACTTGATTTTATTCTTCCTTGAGGAAGGGACATTTTCTGATTCACTGGATCCTTCTTTTTCAGTTCCTTTTCAGGGCCTTGCGTAATGTGGAGGTGATTAATAGTGCTGTCTTTGTGTGTGTAAAGACGACACTGCCAGCCGCCAGCCGCAGGACCTGAGCTTCGAGTTGCCTTCCCTGCAGTCGGGGTGGGAGGCCTGGCTACCCCAGGCAGGGCGAGCTCTGGCTCAGGCACCGTTCTAGAAGGGGTGTGCTGGCTTGGTCCATTGAGCTGTGCCCATTCCTGGGATCCTATTGCATGGTGGCCCTCTCAAGACAAAGACCTCTTCTTAATGGGAGGGACTCTTACTATTGAATATTCTAAAGAATAATAAGCAATAAACTCACACTATGTTCTAAACTTCATGCAGTTTACTAAGAACTAATGTAAACAAATATATGCTGTAAATTATATATAAAATATATGAGTGAATCCCTAGTGGGTGCCTGTGATACTAACTCCGGATTCCACAAGCACTGGGGCAGTGGAGAACATCAGCTAAATGTGGGTTGGACAGTGTTGCTAAGTCCTCATCCACAGCCCCTTCTTTCAGCCTGTTTAGCCAGTTTATAACCCTAGTGGGGAGCCGTTTGCCCATTTGGAAAGTAAAATCCATTTCTTTGAGCATGAAATACAATGAAGTGATTTGACCCTAAGAATTTTCTTATCATATGAAATCATGTTTATATTTTGTGCATCTCTGGTCTCCACAATTCTCTTGTTTCCGGAGTTGATGTGCCCCTGGTCAAATTTTATGATGTACGCTGTGAGAGCTGAAGTTCAGAAGGCATTCTGCCCCCACTGTGAACAGCTCAGCTGGCACATTTCTGATGTTTTCCTGTTTCTGTTTCTGGGTCTGCTTGTTGCGACCATGAACGTTTGTGCATCTCATGCATGTGAATGAAGTTCTGGTGTCCTTTGGAGTCTTTGGATTTTTTTTCCTGCCCAGTAGGTGGGATTTTGATTCCTGCATCGTTCTAGGAGGTAAAGAGAGTATCTTCAGGCTGAGGGTTGTCATTCGAAATTCCTTCTTCTGTGGCCATTCCTCCATCTGAACCCAAATGCCCCCACCACCATACCCCCGCGCCCCAACTGCCTGTCCTTAGGCAGATTCCCCTGGTCACCACCTCTCAACTCTGCCTTGCTGATGTCAGGTGGGTGACAGCTCAGGCCAGTCCTTCTATATCTTTCCATATGAGGAGGAAATGTGCTTTTAGGGAAGTTGGGCAGAGCTAAGTTGAACCTGTATCTGTGGAATGAAGTTAATAGACATGTGGAAATTGAACCTTAAACATTGTCAGTTGCACTAGGAACCTAAAATTATCTCCCCCCACAGAGATTATGAATTTGAAATTTCCCTTGTTTCCATGGAAATTTTGAGTTCAGAATATCTAATGTGTACAAATATCACAATAGGAGTGCATATAAGATCTCTGTAACCTTGAGGGAGAGGGAAGCAATTATGCTTCAGTATAATCACCATGTCCAGGTTGGTTGTGCCCATGATCCTGAACTTCTCAAGGGATCACTCTATATGGACAGAGCAATTGTTCGACTTGTTTAAATATGATGGATCAGTTGCAGTACGTTGAGTACGTTACTGGCAAACATTGAACAACCAGACCTCCAGAAGGCCAAACCCCTTATTTGGAAATTTTTGCTTATTTCCATGGTGTAAATTCTCCCAGCCTGACCAACTTCGTGCTACCAATATAAAGTCACTGAACATGGAGTTGTAAAGAGATAAAAACAATTAGCTGTCACCGGTCAGTACACACTGGCTCCAGCCACACCCTGGATAAACCTATGGGAAATTGTAAAATTGAATTTTGCTTTAGAAATCCTTTTTTAAAACACTTGTACTGTCTGAAAAAATTTTATGTGTATATACAAATGTGTGCTTTTATCTAGCTATTTCAGTTTTAAACAGCTGTCTAGATTGAACTGTCATTTATGAACTCTTTACAAAAGCATGACAAATTAAACAAGCATACATTTTCCCATTTATAGTCAATCATAATTCGTTGCGTGCCTTCTGACTTTTTTGTTTAGTGGTTTTTCCTTTTTGTTTTCCAGTTTCATTCCTTTGACCTCTAAAACCATAGCTGTCTGCCTCCTGAAAAGATTTCTTCCTCTCTCTGTCCTTTGTCCAGTTTTAATGACAAGTGTGTGGCTGGAAAATTCGGGGCCACACTCCCCACATAGCCTTCCCGGCCCGCAGTCTGTAAAATCGGTCCCTCCCATCTCCCTCATTGTTTATTTGCCAACTTTTCCTCATTTGGGTCATTTCAAGTTGATTGACTCATTAAGGTTAAGAACTGAGGCTACATTCGGTGCAGAATAGAATGATTGTTTTGAAACACTGACAGTGAAATCTGTCACTCTGTTTTGGCCCTTTTCCCTTAATTCTAAGTGTCCTCAATTATAGTCTTCACTTGAAGAAAGGAAAAAACACATCTTCACATGGGAATGAGGAATGTCTGTCAGACTGATTGATATTTGCATTTACATTGAAGCTCCCTTCCCCTTTTCATCAAAACACTAGTTTTGTTGGTTTAAAAAAAATCAAGCAGGGATGTGAGAGAGAGCAAATGTAGGCTTTTTTTTTTTTTTTTTTTTTTTTTTTTTTTTTGCCAACACCTGTTCTGCAGCATAATTTTCACATGCCCCAGCAATGTTTTAGTGACAAACAACAAACAGCCTGTCATTAACTGAGACTTGTCCTGCTCAGCACTGTTCTCCATCATCATTACAGTAGTCCTTCAGCTGCTCCGAAATGACACTTTTTAAAGCAGCAACACCCAAGGCAAGTGTTGGATTGTGGGCTTGCGTTTCTCTTCTTTGCCCTGGCAGATCGAGTCTTGTGAGCGCTGAGAGCCACAAAACGTGGAAATGCTCCGCCACTATAGAGTCTTGCGATTCATTTCAGCCTGGGAAGGGATCTAAAGGAACAGTTTTGCATTCCTTCGATCAGTAACCCTATCCTACTGCCACCTCCAGCAGAGAAAAGAAAACTCTTCCTTTGAGGTTTGAGTCTGTGGCTTCCTGTGGCATCAGTCTTGACAGTGTGGGAGGAAGGTGCACTCAGGAGTGTCAGCATTTGGACTGTCAGGCCCCTGAGCTACTGGCCTCTCCCAGGATGTCTACACCCTGGCTAGAGGGACAATGAGATCAGCAAGTCACCTGGAAGATTGGACACAAAGGTGGGAGAGAAGATTGTGAAATCCCCCGCACCTGAGCACAGGCTCCAACGTGTGCAGGGGACTGACCAGGAGCGATGGGACCCTTCCCACTGCCAGCATCTGCTCTCCAGCTATGGATCTGTTAAGCCCATGATGGACAGAGTACTAGAGAGTACTGGTTTATTTAGGGAAATGTAAATGCAATAGTACAGAAAAATAAAATTTCTGTCCCTATAGGAGGAGGTAGCCGTGAAGCTGGCAAATGATCTGAGAAACACATCAGTGGATGTGGAAGTGTGCAGTGTGGACCACATAGGGGCTGAGGTATTCAAGGCTAATTAGGAAAGAATTCATTGAGGCGGGAATCTGTGAGTGGAGGGGAAGAGTGTTTCAAGGAGAAAAGGGCAAATCTCAAGAAGAAATGAGGAGACTTCGGGGGTGGGGGAGGTGCAGCTAGCACAGGTGCCTCGAGCTCTCTCTTAAGCTCCTTCAAGCTTCTGCTCAGATGTCACTCCTCGAATCAGGCTCCAACCACCCTATTTTAAATTGCCATCCACCTCCTCTCCATGCCCTTATCCCAGTCCTTGCTTTAATTTTTTCCTTAGCATTTGTCACCTTCTGACGTGTTAAAATATCCTCCCACTGGAGGGGAAGTTCCATAAGAACAGAGACTTTCGTCTCTTGTGTTCGCTCTTACACCTAGTGCCTGGTACATGGTAGGCGTTCCATGCTTATTTCTCAAATAAATGAATAAACAGGATGTAGCAAGAAAAGAGTGTGGTGGTGTGGGCAGTGTTCCGGGCTCTAAAGAACTCTAGCTGGGATTCAGGAACCTGAGTCCTGAAGCCAGGGCTGGCCAGTGTGTAAACTGTGATGGGCAGTGGAGTTCTTTGGGTGTCACCATCCTCACTGATGAGATGGACGTTGGCTGAGATGACAGCCAGTGTTCCTGGCTGCAGGTTCTAAGGACCAGCATGGTCAGGGGGTGCTAGTCAGTGGGCATCTTGGAATTGACTTTGAGGCATTGGAGCCGCTGGAGAATTACTGTGGATTTTTGAACCATAGGGTCAAGGTGGTATTGGTTTAAAAAAAAACAAAAAACCTGTTTTTCACCAGTGTACTCCAGATAGGTTGTGTTTTTTTTTAGAGCGAGGCTAAGAGGCTAGAGATAAATTAATTTTTATCACCATTTGATAAACCCTCCTTTCCCCTTCTTCCTTTCCATTTATCTTATCTTGCACAACTCCTGCAAGCTTGAACCACCAGCAATTGCTTTAGTCCGTAGATGAATGGGCCTTTGGAGACTGGTTTTTGAGGCCCCATTTCAGTGTACTGGAACTTTAAAAGAAAACTCGATAGGGGAAACCAACTTGTTATGGTTTCAAGCTTAAACTGATCAGGGCCCTGCACGCCTTGAAATTAGTTCTGCCTTGGAACTAGAAAGGTACCTTCTCTTCCTGGCCCACCCCGCTCCCAAAATTCCATCACCCTTGGGGGATATTCCCCCGCAGAGCTAACAAACCTGACCAGCCAAACCGCCAGGCCAGTCTTGACCTCTCATGGAGATAATGAGCGTCTATTTAGGGCGGAATTAACGTGCTGCGTAAGTATGTCACCGCAGAGTGGTAAAGGAGAAATTACAGCCTGTGGAGTCCTCAGGCCTGTCATAGTTAACTTACTGGAGACGAAATTTCACTGCTCATTTCTGAGCAAGGCCTCTCAACATGTGGAAGGATGTTTCTGCACCCCTTTATTTTGACAGAATATTTCCACTCCAAGTCTAACCCGTCAGTCTTCTACAGGTTATCTTTATGGGCATCTTCCATCTTGCTTCGTTTTGTTTTTCACTTCTGGAGATATGTAAACTTGGAGGAGCAACAAGTGAAAGATCTGGGTTGTTCGCTCAGTGTCTGGTTAAATAAAAAAAAAAAAAAAGAAAGAAAAAGAAAAATCGGGGTTCAACTCCCAGCTCAGCTACTCAGTGGCTTTGGTACTCAACCTCTTTAACCTCCCACTTTTCCTAAAGTCTATAAGGTGAGGGTCAGAATTCCTACTCTGCAGGGTTATTAAAGGGATTGCAAGTCACAAGAAGGGGGTGCCTGGCCCGTGTCAGGAACTCAGTAACGGCCTTCATCCTCACCGATTCCTCTTTGAACTCCCAGCAGCAGCAAACTCTCCCCCGCTGAAGAAACGTCCAGTGGTCTTCCTCAAATGCCTATCAGGGCAAGCGTCTGGCTCAATTATACAGCAGACTGATGACCCAAGCGGGAGCTGCACTTTCCTGAGTCCTTTTAATGAAAAGATTCAGTGCTTCACCACAGAAGGACATTGTATGGGAGTGCCAGATAATGAAGTAGTCGGGCTTGCCGAATTGTTGACAGTCCGCTCTGTGCCCGTAGAACAAAACGAATAGGAATGGAGCCAAGGGGAAGGGGCCGGCCAGGAGGGCCGAATGTAAGGGGTGTGATGGTTGAGCTCCCCAGCGAGTGAGGATTCCTCTCCTTGGAATTGAAAGCATTTGTGGACAGTTCCTATAATAAAGGATTTCTTATGAAAACCACAAAGAAAAAATAATGGATTCCTTTTGAGACACTATATATTCTGGCAGACACTGTATGTTCTGAGTAGGACCATTACATCTGGTTTTTGCCTACAACAATTCTTTTCCAGTAGGCTGAGTATAAATTATACATTTTAAATAAATAATGCATATTCTTTAAAAAAAAAAACCATTAAAACCAAACTACTAGACTAACTACCTTTTCTTTTTATACACATGAAAAAATTTTTATGAAAGAACTATACCCTTAGTAACTATGCAGAATATTAATATAAGTTCAGGATGAACACTGAAGAGTTTACACTCTCATAAAACTCTATTCTAAGTAACTTTTCTGGTTTGAACACATCTTTAGCAATACAGAGTTGCTCTGAGGCTTCGCTTATTTTAAAAGTAATTTCATTTCCAATTCTTGTCCTGATGCCCTTTTCATGGTTTTCCACATCTTTTAGGAAACTTGGCATAAGAAGGTGTCCGGGGCTGGGATTTGTATTTGGGAAACTAAAGTACTTACTAATAAAACGTTTTGGCGTTTTTTTTTTTTTTTTTATTAACTTAATCCATATCCCATTATTTACTAAATGCCCTTTATAGTAAGGAAATGCTAGTTATTTGGAGGATAAAGCAGTTTATATATTTTTTTGTTCTGATGATGTTGCATAACATTCAAGCAACTAACCAGGACGTTAACTCTTATTGTTTTGTTGCTTTTGAGGGCATTTTAATTATAGGAATTTATTTGAATCATCAGTTTTACTGTTAGAGCCAAATCGTTCTTACGGGTTTATGGGAATATATGCCACCAGGCAGTAGATTAATAACTATAAAAAAACCACATGAAAAAGTCATTGCAAATCTCAGATCAAAATCTGTGGTTTTCTGGATTGTGCAATCTACCAGCCTTTTTAAGCTTCTCTTTGGTAACATGATCTTTATGGTAACACCATAAAGAGCTATAGACACTTGCGATAATTAAAGCAGCCCAGAAGAGCCCCATGTCTACCCACAGAGCCAGCCTCTTCCTACCAAAGAAGGGGCTTGATCAGCATGGATCCATTTTAATAGATGAGCCCCCCTTTGGTATATATATGGAAGAAAACTTTGATAGTAAAAGAGACGGTTTTTTCCTCCAAAAAGATTGGAAAAACAGACTGGATTGGAGCCTGAACCACAGCACTTGGGAGGACTCTTCACGGAGAACCATAGCAGAAAGGAATCCCCTTTGCTGGTGAATCCTTCTGGCCATTTTCACTGTCATTCTTGGAGCATTTCAGTTATTCCCTCCAATCAGCTAAGGGCTCCTGGGTCGCCGACCCCACCCCAGCCCCTTGTTCCTCTTACTCAAAACGTGTTATTGGAAACAGAGTGATGCGGGGAACTTTTGAGTTTGGGCACCGGGCACCAAATTGTCAGCCTCCGTGGACCCATCAAGGAGTTAACCACAGTGATTCTGGCTTCACTAGGGCCCCCAGACTCTTTTGTATTACAAAGACTCGGACGCTGGAAAATACATTCAAGACATGAGCCAAGAATGGCGTTCAGCAAGAGACAGTTCAAGAGGGAAAACTAGCAGAAAGGCACATACCCTCCAGGCCCTTTCTGTCTGTAGCTTGCTGAATTACCAATGTGCTATTTGGGCTGGGTTTTTTGAGAAGCTGGATCTCTTCGGGGCAAGGGGCAGCACCGCTTCACCTCCTGAACTGGACTGTCTTACCCGAGGCACTCTGCAGATGGGTGTCCTTGCCCTTCCTTCCCTGCCACCCCCACCCCGCCCTGGGAACAAAGTCCCCAGGCTCTGGAAAGTAACGCTAAGAAAACAAACACTACAAAGGCTGGTAACAGGGGGATATCTTTCTTGAATGTTTTTTCGTGACCATCTAGGCTCGAGGGGGCGGGGGTCCCCCAGCTACGAGAGCCAGCAGGGTCTCTTTGTAGTGGGCATCTGTATGTTTGGCCAGATGTCCTCCCAGCGGAGGGCAGAGAGGAAGATAAAACAGAATTCTTATTAAAAATAAGTCAGGGGAGGGAGGAAACAAGACAGAGAAAGTGTGTGCAGTGGAAAAGGAGGGAGGGCAGGCGGTGCCGTCTGATATTGATTAAATGCTGATACAGTCAGCGGTGGGCGGTGCATACGGTGAGGAAATGCCTCTGCTCTTCGGAATGGGAGCCAGTGACAACTGTCTGGGAGCAGATCCGCATGGGTACCACACGCGCAAGATGCCCAGGGGAGGATGGGAGGGAAAGGCACATGAGCCGGAGTCAGGACACATGACTTCTTCTGATCCTGTTTTCCCCTCACTGGCCTCGCTTTTCCTGTCACTGACACAGTGACACTTACCAGATGACCTCTACACCACCTTCTAGCCAGATTCTACTACCTCGCACGATCTCTGCTCTAACCAGATCTTCGTAGGTTTTTTTGGTGGAATGTAAGAAATCGTGGACCACAATGCCAAAATCCAAAAGGAAGGAAATCCCTCATTGCCCATGAGAGTGTCCAGTCCTTCAGTGGGAGGTGGGTCCGGCATCCCTGTGTCTATCACCCTTCTGTGTTTTACGGTTGCCGCCAAAGCAGGTTGATTATTTCTCAGTGTGGAATGTGTCATGTTTGTGGATATACCTATACTTTCCCTCTCCAAATTTGAAAAATATTTTCATCCTTACTAGATGTAAGTGTGTTTTTGTTTTGGTTTTTTGAGACAATCTCGCTTTGTCACCTGGGCTAAAATGCAGTGGCATCATCATAGCTCACAGCAACTGCAAACTCCTGGGCTCAAGTGATCCTCCTGCCTCAGCCTCCCAAGTAGCAGGGACTACAGATGTGCACCGCTGTGTCCAGTTAATTTTTTCTGTTTTTAGTAGAGACAGGGTCTCGCTCATGCTCAGGCTGATCTCAAACTCCTGACCTCAGGCAATCCTCCTGCCTTGGCCTCCCAGTCTGCTAGGATTACAGGTGTGAGCCACCTTGCCCGGCCAATGTAAGGGGTCTTTGTTTCATTTTAAAACACCGGATTGTAAAGAGTTTAAGAGCTGCTATGTGTGTGTGTGTGTGTGTGTGTGTGTGTGTTTGTGGGTGTGTGTTTTCATCCTTTAGTTAAGGGTGAGCCATTGAAAGTTTTTGCATTTTCCTTTTTGGCAAAAGTCATGAGGACAGCAGTATTTCAGTACAAGGTGAAGCTAGATTCCAATGGGAATGGAAGAGGAAGCTTCCATCGAGATTAAAAGATCTCACAATAGGATGGTGGCAGTGGAAATGGAGGGGAAAGGATGACCAGAGATGGGGACCTTGGCCTAGTGGAGAGATAAATCATGGCCTTTGGAGGCTGACACAGGCCGGAATCCTGACTGTGACGTGTATAGGATGTCAGTTCGGCTCTCGCTAACTTGCCTGGTTGCAGGATTCTTTTATGGATGAGAGACGCTGTGTGTAGAGTACCTAACTCGGAACCTGGTACAGTGTAGGCAGTCAGTGAACAGCAGTAAACTGTAGATGATGATGATCATGATAAAAATAGCCCACGGGAGATTAACAGGGCATGGTGACTGATTGAACTGGAGAATAAGTAAAAAGGAAGAATTCATGGTGTCTTTGAGTTTAACCACCTGCAGGATTGGAGTGGTAGTAGTATTTAAATTGGGTGGAAATAAGAAAGTTTGGTGGAAATTGGAGATCTGGTTTGGCAGGGCTAGTACTGAGGTCAATTTTGGACATAAGAGTTGGTGCTGAGACATACAGGTGGCTATTAAAGAAGTAGGACAGAAAGGAAAGGGAGTTTTAAAAAATGGGAAAAGTTAACACAAAGAAGCTGATTGACTCCGTGTGATCACTGAGATTTTACTGCTTTACCTTCAAGGAATCAGCTTGATCCATCCTCATGACCACCTTCTAAACTAAACCCTTGCTCCTTGAAGTGTGGTCCTCAGACCAGGTGTCATGGAGACCTTGTTAGAAATGCAGAATCGTAGTTCCTCTCTTAGACCTGCTGAACCAGAACCTGTCCTTTAACGATGTGATTTGTAAGCACAGTCTCGCTCTGTCTCACTCTAGCCCGGGAGAGTTTGAGAAGCACCAATCTCAAGTGTGGTCCCTTGAGAGCTGCTTCAGCGTCCCCTGGGAGCTTGTTAGAAATGCACTTTCTCAAGCCCCTTCTTAGACCTCCTGAGTTCAAAAAGCTGTGTTTTTTTAATTTTTTTATATTTATTTATTTTTTGAGACAGAGTCTTGCTTTGTTGCCCAGGCTAGAGTGAGTGCCATGGCGTCAGCCTAGCTCACAGCAACCTCAAACTCCTGGGCTCAAGCAATCCTGCTGCCTCAGCCTCCCAAGTAGCTGGGACTACAGGCATGTGCCACCATGCCCAGCTAATTTTTTCTATATATATAAGTTGGCCAATTAATTTCTTTCTATTTATAGTAGAGACGGAGTCTCACTCATGCTCAGGCTGGTTTTGAACTCCTGACCTCCAGTAATCCGCCCACCTCGGCCTCCCAGAGTGCTAGGATTACAGGCGTGAGACACCGCACCCGGCAAAAAAAAAAAAAAAGCTGTGTTTTAACAAACTCTTGGAGTGATTCTGATGCACCCCAAAGTTTGAGAAGCAGTGCTCTAAGTCATGAAACAGACAGAGCAGACCCCCTCCCCATGGGTCTTTAGCTGGAGGGATTGGTTGAAGCCTGAAAGCTAAATTCAAGTCATTGTTATATGCTGTTTCTCTCATCATTTTGCATTAAACACAGCTGAAGAACTCTTTTCACTGAAGAAGGGCACTATGCGTAAAATTACAAACCAGAGGAGGGAAACTTCGACTGTGGCTTAATCCTCGTGACTTACCCATCAAAAGTTATTGAGCACAATTATAGGAGATCAGTCCTTTATGTGCTGTTGCTCCTGGGGGACGCTATTAGCAAGACACACACAGGGAAACCACACAGGAAAACAAGGAGTCGCCTGATATTCCCTACAATGTGATTTTCACATCAAAATGGCCACAGTCTTTGTCTTCTGTGTTTCTATTCAATCAGATGGAAATTCCTCTGTTTGGGGTTATTTTTTGGAGTCATTTGCAGCTATAATGCTGGTTTAAATGTTTTTCAGAAAGTTGAACTATAAGTAGTAAAAATTTACCTCCTCTTAGTCAAACAATGTCTGGTGTTTCTGTTTGTTCCATAGTCATTATTCAAAGCACTGTGATAAATAAGGGTCAGTGTCTGTTTTTTTGTATGCACATAATGTACAAAAATGATTACATATTGAGCATTTAATCATAAAATTACCTCTATTTTATGCTGTAGTTCATATAATGCATTACAGCCAGTGACATGCTGGTAAGCCAGGTGCCTGGGAGGGGGTTGTCCTAACTTGTAGTGTTTGCCAATCTCCATGGTGTAAATACTCCCTCCAGGACTGATTTCAGGCTACTAGTAGTTTAATAACCAGCTCCCAAAATTCTTACAAATTTAACAGTTGGCTCTCATAAGCCAGTAGAAACTAGCTCCAACACACCCCTGAAACAAACATCAAGGGACAAATCATTTGAATTTCCATAGGTCCAATAATGTCTGAAACAACTAAATTTGAGTGTTTTAAATCTTTTTTCATATAGAGATTTTTTTATTAAAATAATAGTTGCAATTATCGTAATGGAATTTTATTTGAAACTATAGTCATGTGCCACATAACAACATTTCAGTCCACAATGGACTGCATATATGATGGTGGTACTATAAAATTATAAAACCATATTTTTACTGAATATTTTGTAGGTTTAGATGCACTACTACTTACCATTGTGTTACAGTTGCCTGCCATATTCAATACAATAACATGCTGTACAGGTTTGTAGCCTGAGAGCAATAGGCTAGGCCATAAGCCTAGGTGTGTAGTAGGCTATATATACCATCTAGGTTTGTGTAAGTACACTCTATAATGCTCACACAACAACAAAATCCCCTAAGGATGCATTTCTCAGAGCATATACCCGTGTTGTTAATGGACACCTAACTGTATTCCATGAGACAGAGTTATGTGGTATTTTTAAGTCTTATTAAATCCAGTTAAAACAACATGATGATAACGCTTAAAATGCTTATGTTGCTAAAGTGGCATATTTAATTTTAAAATGCTTCTTATAGTATAGTAAGGAATACGTAAAAATGATTCTTAGTCACGGTATTTGAACCAAAATGCAAAAAGATACTTTTTGAAATGGTGTTTTTATTTACTGTTACTAAAATTTGACTTTTCTTACAGGTATTCAGGAAGGAACACAATGTACCAAATGTAAAAATAACTGGGCGCTGAAGTTTTCTATCATATTATTGTATATTTTGTGTGCTTTGCTAACGATCACAGTAGCCATTTTGGGATATAAAGGTAAGTACACCTTTCCTTTTTTCTTCCAAATAGCAAGTGTTCCTCCATTAATTTAAGCATGAAAAAAATTCATCTTTACAAGTCTGAAATATTTCACTCATACGACTCATAGGCAAAATTTAGCAACACGATATACTCTGTCTCTGTATCTAGAGCTTCTTGTAGCTGTGGGATCTGAAAGAGGAGAAATAGTAATTGCTTTTGATCCATTTAAACAATAATAGTGGTCCTCTAAGAGTTATAAAGATCTTTCCTCTTTGCTACTTTTCCTACCTATTTCTAGCTACTACTCCCTCTTCCTTTATTTATTTATTTTTTTTCCTCATCTTATTTCTATGAGGCTTTTTGGAAACCCTGGAAGTTAGCACACAGGAAAACTGTATTGACAGAGGATCAACAAAACACAAGACTGACTTCACCCAGGGATTGGCCATCTAATTCCCAAAAGTGGTCTGGTTTACAGTAGGGGCAGGTTTTCACCTGAGTCCTCCAGACATGCAGACAAAGGAGGTTTCCCCACCCCCCACAGGTAGAAGGTGTCAGGATTCAGAATCCCCAACTACATAAACCCTTTTATAGAAAACAGCCGGGGAAGCCCCGCTGTCAGAGACGCAGGAGACAGGCACGTCTGTCTGGCCTCTGCACAGAGGCAGGCGTGGAGGCTGTGGATCGTCACAGTCTTCCCTCAGCTGCCCGTGCTCAGAATCGACAAGTTTGCAAGTGGAGAATTCCCCACACGTCCCCTTCTCTGCTCTGTGCCTCACAGGCCTGACCTAGGAAGAGAAAGATTGAAAGCGAATTCCCAGTGGGCTTCGGAGCCAGACAATCCAAGCTTAATTCTTGATCCTACCATTTTTAATACAATTGTGCATGCTTGGTAAGTGCTTGCTAGCATGCCAGCGTCATGCTGTGGCTTCTGTGTGGCTTCATGACCTCCTAGATTTTCTGATTTCTTACGTGTATAATGGCAATAATAATGCCACTTTTCAAGGTGATTAGGATGAGCAAAGATGATATAATGAACTACCTGTCCTACGGTTGGTCCCAGTAGACAGTAGCTATATTTCTATGTCCCTTGTTTGTTAATTGTATTTACATAGCTGTAGCCATTAGAATGGCAAAACATGTTTAAAATCCTCAGTACAGTCAAGGCATTTTAACCCCCCCTCTAAGGCCACGTACATGGTAAACAATGTGAATCACAGAGTGTGTCGGCTGATGAACTGGGGCAATGGAAATCTGGAAAATCAGGTCATTTTCTCCGTTTGTGATGCGTTAATGTAACCCGCAGTGTCTTACATTTTCAGATGAACCAGCAAACAGAGTACGTGATATATAACATTTTGTAATGTTTACTTCTGCTAGGGCAGTGGTCCCCAACACTTTTGACACCAGAGACTGGTTTTGTGGAAAACAGTTTTTCCACAGATGGGGGTGGAAGGGTGGGGAGGCAGAGGCCTCACCGCCTCGGCTCCATCCGAGATCTCCAGGCGTTGGATCCTCATGGAGAGCACAAACTGGATCCCTCCCATGCCCAGTTTGCAGCGGGGTTCCTGTTCCTATAAGGGTCTGATGCCACTGCTGATCTGACGAGGTGGGGTTGGCGGGGTGGGGGTGGGAGGGCTCAGGCAGTGATGTGAGCCCAGGTGGGGCTTTGCTCACTCCCCACCCCCAACACTGGCCTCCTGCTAAGCAGCCTGGTTCCTGGCTGGCCACGGACCAGTACCTGGGGTTGGGGACCACAGTACTAGCAAATAAGATCCAGGACCTTTATGCCCTCAGAATTATACAGAAAGATCCAAAGAAGAGGGCCTTGTTTATTTGTTTAAGGTACAAATATTTCTTCCATTCTTACCCACTTTTGAAAGTCGTTCACAACTCTGACATGTTTTGGTTGTACTGGCCCATTTGCCTAGACACCTGTTTTTTGCTCTCTTTTGCCTAAGTGCCTCTTCCTTGCCCTTCATGTCCCACTTGGACATACGTCCTGCAGAAAGGCCCTGAAGGCCAAGTGAGGCCCCCTCCTGTTTGCTCTCTCGGCAACCTTTAGTGACTCTGAGCTGTCGTGCTGTACCATGAGGGCTGGTGGGCTTGTCTGCTTTACCACCCAAACTATACATTGCCGTGAAGACAGAAGACTATCTTTTATTTATTATATCTCCCACTAGCACCTAGTCACATGACATTTGACAAGTGCCCAGGAAAGTTTACTGAATGAATTAATGGGAGGACGGACGGATGGATGGATGGATCGTGGATTAGGGATGACTTCTACTAAGACGAACAGTAGATGCCCCTGGACCTCCAAGCCAAGCTGCACATAGGGGATTGCTGCCCCTAAGAGCCCTACCTAGAAACCTAAAATGTTAGAGGCTGGCTTGGTCTTCCCTGCGGGCATAGTCTTACCCTGGTGAGAAGCAGGAACAGAAGCGGGAGCCAGTACAAGGAGGCAAGATGATGTCCCTCTTTCCTCTCCTGCAGCGCCCCCTCCCGCAGGCCTCTGCTACAGAAAGAAGATAATACAACATGCATTGTTGGTTTCCCAACACCACGTTAATGAACTAAAATGTTGATGTTTTCCAGATGTGCTTTCTCTTTCTTATACCATGACTCCTTTCTTGCTGATAAGGTTCTAGTGACTCAACCTTGTAAGAGGCAGAAAGATAAGACGTTCTCCCTTCACACGTCTCCCTTTGAAGTCTAGAGAGACTCTCTCCATTAAGAAAAGAAAGAAATAAGAGAATATTCAGTGATAGAAGCACAATAAGGTGTTTCTCTAAAGGAGAAGTTGAAAGGAAATGAACAGAAACTCCTTTATTTATACCATTTTCCTCAAAACTGTTCTTCTCCTTTTATGTCACTTATACAGCTACAAGTTAGAATACAACATAGTTCCTTTTAGAGAATTTGCTGAACAAGCCAGAGAATCGCTTAGTCACCCAGATAGGGTCTGTACCATGGCAGTGACCGTGAGGCATGTCAGCTATTTTGCAGAAAACATGTTCTGGGATGGTTACAGGTTGGGACATCCTCTGTCCTGGGCTTTTGTCATTAGTGATGGAGCTTCCATGGCAGGGGCCATGGCTTAAGTTCAAGGGGTCATGTTTCCTCCGGAATATTCCCTGAGCGGGAAAATCCTACTCCATTGCCCCGCCCAGCAGGCAGCCTTCATCAGGGAATCAGGATAAGGTAATAAGACAGAAATATGAATCTTTCTGAGTAAGTATCTCCCTTAACTCTTCATTTCTAGCCGTAGAGTATCTACTTTGCTGCTATGCTCTGCCAGATAGCAATTGCAACTGTGTAAGTAGGCTTTCAAAGTGCATGTCGCATCGCAACATAGAGCCCTTTAGGGTCCAGGGTAACACCCTGCAACCAGTTTTTCTGTATTTCTGTAATAAAACCTAAAATATTGTTCAAGGTAGAAATGCCTTTACTACATTCCAGAAGAGTGTAACTGATGTTACCAGGAAGTCCCAGGTACCAGTGAGAGCGTATGTTTATCCCACAGTGCCATGATTGGCCTGCTGCAAACACCTGTGAGCACCAGGTAAGAGCTCTGTGCTCTGTTCCTGTTCCTTGTCCTCAGGGATGAGACCACAGCCTGAGTCTCTCATATCCTCAGTGTCTAGCACAATGCCGCCTAAGAGCAAACGCTTGGTAAACATCTGGAGATGATGACTTTAGAGAGAATAGAAAGAGACATAATCTTTTCCCTTCAAGAGATTCTGTATTGGAGGAAACCAGATTTAGGAGGGAAAGAAAGTACTAAGTGAGAGGCAGTGTGAAGTTGTAGAAAGAGCATGGGTTTTGGAGTCAGATTTTCCAACCTGATGTCCTCCCACTTAGTCCCTGAAGATCTCTTGTATAGATGCAGAAATCCCAGTTTCTTCATGTATAAAATTGCAGTTGTGAGGATTAACTGCAGTGATGGTGCAATATATCTGGCAAAGAGCAGGCACTCAACAAATCTAGGCTATTATTATCCATCAAACAAAGGTTGAGTTTGTATGCAGAGGGGTCGAATCATAGCCAAGGCTAAGTACAATGGGGTGCTGAGCCATGGAGTGGACCTTAAAGTACAAGTGGCATCCAGACAAGGGAAGAGGATGTTAGTAGCCCGGGCCAAGGAATAACAGCTAAGAGCTTTTATAGGAAAAGTGTCATGGTCAGAACAGCATAGAGAAGTACACTTTGGGTACTTGGAAAGGAACAACTGGCCAGGCATAATGCCTGAAATGCTGATGTTCTGAAGAAAGAGTCTACGTCAAGAAGCAGTTTCCAATAAAGGGGAGCCCATGAGGAACCAGACTGCTGGTAAAACCCCTGTCTCCTGTTCATTGTCCTCAGACGGGAATGATCTACAGACTGAAGTCCATGTTGATAGACTGGGAGTTCCTGGATGAGACAGGATGGCTCACCCTCTGTGTTCCTGATTGAGCATTTGTGCTAATAAATTAAAAGAGAGAGAGGGAAGAAAAATAAAATAAAAACCAGTGAAAATGCATTGTGCTGTTACAGCAAATGTTAGACTTAGATCTCCACCAGTCTGATATTCTCCAAGTTCCAGCATTGCAACCTGAAAGTTTGCAACTTTCTATCAAGGTCTTAATTTTAAACAAACACACACACTCGGGTGCATGTTGACTAGCTCATTAGCGCTATGGGCAGGGTGGATAGCTTCCTTGCTGCGCAAAAGACAAAGTTAACAGGTATTTTGTGTCTTTTTTTATGACTGTACTTATTCCTTTTGTATTTATTCTATGCAAACCTGAATTATCTGTCCGTGACAGTTCTGTATTTTTTAAAACGAAAATGATGAAAAATTAGAGAGGGTAGAAAATGACCGAGTGTCAGCATATTTAACGGTTTCTTTGGCTTCCAGGAAAAAAGGGCAGGACTTAAGATCCTGTTTGTGGTTTGAGGACAGACTGAGGCATATGTTTTGATTTCAGAATCAAAACTGAACCTAAACTTGTAAACATTCTGTATTTTAGGTTTTAAAAATTTTAGCTTTGCTAAAAACATATACAAAATATTTTATTCTTCAGAGTTTCCAGAGATTTAGGAGTATGCATGCCTGTCAAACAGCCCTAAGAGTACAGATTATTATAACTATACCTCTGTGTCTTTGAATTACTAATAATTTTAAAAACAATAATTATTCAATGTCAACCTCGTTGCCAATGCTGACCCCTCCCTGTGTTGGTTGGTTAGTATGTACGTTTGCATGACCAGCTGAGCTGATTTTTCACAGGCCCTGGCAGCCAGCAGGCAGATTGTCACTTACTGGAATAAATGGCATAATAAATAAATATTGCTTGAACACCCACTAAGTGCCTCACACTGAGCTAAGAGCTGGAGATAAAACTGAATAAAATTTTTCTTGCCCTAAAGCAGGGGTCCTCAACTGTAGCCCGAGGTCCACATACAGCCCTCCGAGGACATTTATCCGGCCTGCTGGGTATTTTTGCCGCCGCTGCCTGTCATGCTTAGCAGCTGACTCGTCCCAGGCCCACAGTGCGCATGTATGGGCCACACTCTCCAACGGTCTGAGGGACAGTGAACTGGCCCCCTGTTTAAAAAGTTTGAGGACCCCTGCAAAGGGCCGCATAGTAAATAAGCCACGACAACACAGTGCAGTGAGTCCTGTAGCAGGGAAAGGACTACTTGCCAAGAGAATTCTGCAAGATGCACCTCAGCAAAGTGTCCCAGTGACTGCCCAGTGATGAGCAGAGTCTCGAAGAGCAAGTGGGACTAGCTTGGTGAAGAGGCCAGAGAAGAAGATTCTAGGTGCAGAGAAGAGCACATGGGAAGGCTTGGGTGGGAGAGCATTTGGTGCAGTGCACACATTCCATGACAGCCAGGATGTGGATGCTTGAGGGAGAACATAGCTTCTCTAGGGACAGTTCCAGGATCCAGAAAGCCAGTTCATTTTGGGTCACACAAACATGTGGGAACTTACTTCTTCTTCCTGATAGGAGCCAGGACAATCTTCTCACACAATCGTGCGTGGGTACAACCTTGATGAATAAAATAAATTGGATCCTTTAGCTCACAATTAATACACAAAGCATATTCATATTTTTTTAAGTTTGTTTTTTTTTTTTTTGTAAAACTTACTGATACCAAGAAGGACAGTCAGATTTAATCCCAGGCTGCTAGAGTTTGGACCTCACAGGAGTCACTTCTGGAGAAATAGCCTCTTGTTACACATTTTAGAAACATACACTGAATTCTTAACCACAGAGAATTACTTTCTCAGAATGGATGAGAATGAAGCTTTTATTCAGCACTGCATCACTAACTTCGCTATCATGTACAAATAAGAAAATGCTTTTAAAAAAAAAACCTTCTTGGTAAATCATTGTTTGGAAACACCACTCATGCATCCACTTGAGAATTGATAAGGCACAGATTCAGTTGTCACTACCAAAAGACAGATTTTCAGGGTTCCACGGTGGAACTCTTAACAGAAAGTGGCAAATGCTCTTGACATCCCTGGGTGTACCTTCTACGATGACTTTGTGTACAGACTTGAGCTAGGTGTGCTTTGCTAATGGAATCCCCATCTAGGTATTGAGTCCCACCTGTGGAATGTTAGGGACTATGGTGAGTGACAAGATTTTATACGTGATCAAAGTGTACTATGCCTCCATTCGTGGAAATTAATCTAGGAAACAATACAGATTGAGGACTTCTAAAATGCAGAAAAATTTTAAAATTAGTTTCGAACATTTTCTGAAACATCCAAGGCATTGCAGAATTGTAAGAACAGTTAAAAACATACAATTCTCCACCAAGTAAATTACACCTTTTGCGTTTTGTAACAAGTAAGTTATTTATTTTTCTAAAAGAATGGCCTTCTTTCCATGTTTGATTTGAATTATACATTTTGTTCAATCTGTTTCCTTTATTCTGTCTTGAAATGATCTCTTGTTTTGAAACCAAAAAATATGAGCAGGTATGTGTACTAATGAATCACTTTCCAAATCTTAGTTGTAGAGAAAATGGACAATGTCACAGGTGGCATGGAGACATCTCGCCAAACCTATGATGACAAGCTCACAGCAGTGGAAAGTGACCTGAAAAAATTAGGTAATCTGTGCTAAGAGTGAACAATTAAGCAGAATCCCCTGACTCTACTCTGTGTAAATGACAATAGCCTTTTAGAATGATATTGCCATAAACTCCCACGCACCCAGAAGGACATTCAATTTTTCTGTTGTGTGTTGAGCCTTCCTTCACAATTTAATTGAAAGACTTTTACATTTTAAAGTTAAGGACCAATTTTTGGAGTGATATCTTGCCCAAAAAACTATTATGGGCCAAATAATAATCTGAAGATCAATCCTGACTGAAAAAAGTCACAAAGAAATTCCTATTTGAAATATTTTAAACTACATGAAAGAATTGTAGAAATTAACTTATAAAATAAAAAAGCCCAGCCTATTCTCTTCCCTGATTTTTGTTTTCATTTTTTTAAAAAAGAATTTTGGTAAATTTAAAAGGTTTTCCTCTTGATACCATGCCCAGTGCCCTAGAATTCAGTCAACTCCTCCTCCCTCTTTGAGAAAAGTGTTCACCCAAGTTTGTCAATCCTAGTACTGACCAGCCTTTCTGATTTCCCAGGACCCGGTTTTAATAGATATGTATCTACTTTGCTAATGCACAGCCATCTGCATATACCACAAATATTATATCTGTAATACAGTACATGGTCTTTGGGATCTTTAACCTTGCCCTGAACTCTTCTCCATACCAGCAACCTAAGTAACAAACATTTCTTATTCCAGGGGACCAAACTGGAAAGAAAGCTATAAGCACCAATTCAGAACTTTCCACCTTCAGATCAGACATTCTGGACCTCCGTCAGCAACTTCGTGAGATTACAGAGAAAACCAGCAAGAACAAAGATACGCTGGAGAAGTTACAGGCAAGTGGGGACGCACTGGTGGACAGGCAGAGTCAACTGAAAGAAACTTTGGAGAATAACTCTTTCCTCATCACCACTGTAAACAAAACCCTCCAGGCGTATAATGGCTATGTCACGAATCTGCAGCAAGATACCAGCGTGCTCCAGGGCAATCTGCAGAATCAAATGTATTCTCATAATGTGGTCATTATGAACCTCAACAACCTGAACCTGACCCAGGTGCAGCAGAGGAACCTCATCACTAATCTGCAACGGTCTGTGGACGACACAAGTCAGGCTATCCAGCGAATCAAGAACGACTTCCAAAATCTGCAGCAGGTTTTCCTTCAAGCCAAGAAGGACACCGATTGGCTGAAGGAGAAAGTTCAGAGCTTGCAGACGCTGGCTGCCAACAACTCCGCCCTGGCCAAAGCCAACAATGACACCCTGGAGGATATGAACAGCCAGCTCAGCTCATTCACAGGGCAGATGGACAACATCACCACTATCTCTCAGGCCAACGAGCAGAACCTGAAAGACCTCCAGGACTCGCACAAGGATGCGGAGAATCGAACGGCCACCAAGTTCAGCCAACTGGAGGAACGCTTCCAGCTCTTTGAGACGGATATTGTGAACATCATTAGCAATATCAGCTACACAGCCCACCACCTGCGGACGCTGACCAGCAATCTGAATGAAGTTAGGACCACTTGCACGGATACCCTAACCAGACACACGGATGATCTGACCTCCTTGAATAACACACTGGCCAACATCCGTTTGGATTCTGTTTCTCTCAGAATGCAACAAGATATGATGAGGTCGAGGTTAGACACTGAAGTGGCCAACTTATCAGTAATTATGGAAGAAATGAAGCTGGTGGACTCCAAGCATGGTCAGCTCATCAAGAATTTTACAATACTCCAAGGTAAGTCAAAATTCTGAATTTGTGTTTGCATTAGTTATCTGTTGCTGCATAACAAATTATGCTAAAACTTGGCAAATTAAAATAAAAATATTTATTATCTCACAGTTTCTGTGGATCAAGAATTCATTAGTGGCTTAGCCAAATGGTCCTGACTCTGTATTTCTCATGAGGTCATGGCCCAGTTTACTAGCCAGGGCTGCACTCATCTGAAGGCTTGACTAGGACTGGAGGGTGTACTTCCAATGTGGCTTATTCACATGGCTCTGAGGCCTCAGTTCTTCACCATGGGAAATTGCTTGAGTATCCTCACACCGTGCAGCTGGCTGCCTCCAGAGCAAGTGATCTTATCAAAGAACATAAGAAAGCTACAATGCCTTTTATAACCTGGCCTATTCACCATCAGTTCCATCATATTCTTTTCTTTAGAAATAAGTCACCAAGTCCAGCCCCCATACTCAAGAGGAGAAGAATTAAGCTACTCATCTAAATGAAGTGTAACTAAGAATTTGTGGAAAGCGTTCAAAGGTGTTTCACCTATTTATTGAATGAAATATTGGTTCATTTGGATTTTCTTAGTACCTGAGCTATTTCAATGCCAAAATAAATTGGACTCCTGAAAGCAATATTAGTTCTTTTAGGTCATAAAGCTGCCATTAAGGGAGTCCTATTTCCAAATGTCATGAGCAGATAGATGAATGGCCATCACGGTACCTGTAAGACCACAGAGGAGGGAAACAATGTGACTTGCATATGAAATCTGAATTTTACTGGCATCCAGGTCATCCATATAAATTGAAAGTCCTTGACTCTGACTGTGTTTCGTTTTCTTTCTTTTTTTTTTTTTTAGAGCCAGGGTCACATTCTGCCACCAGGCTGAAGTACAGTGACATGATCATAGCTCAGTGTAACCTCAAACTCCTGGGCTCAAGCAGTCCTCCAACCTCAGCATCCAGAGTAGCTGGGACTACAGGCATATGCCCAGCTAACTCTTCTATTTTTTGTAGAAACAGGATCTTGCTATGTTGCCCTGGCTTGCCTTGAACTCCTAGCCTCAAGTAATCCTCCCGCCTTGGCCTCCTGAAGTGCTGGGGTTACAGGCATGAGCCACCATGCGCAGCCTTACATCTACTTTTCAGGATTTGCAGCAACCGTATATTTACAGTATTTTTCAGTTTTAAACTGTTTTCACAGGTTTTAAGTTGAAAGTACTGTGTGGAAGATGCTGTGCTCACACTCTGGGGTATACAATGATGACTAGTGGTCCTTGTCCTCAGGTAGCTTAAAATAAAGAGAATTTTAGACCATCAGAAGATAGGCTACAAGCAAATGTAGTGCTGATTTTCCAATAGGAAGCTAAAGTACATTTCCCACACTAAATAAGATGGGAAATTGGTCTTCAAGCCCAAGAAAGATTTGAGAAGAGATTATTAAAACCATCATTTGTGAGCTTTCAGGAAATCTGCAGTCGTCAGAATGAGTTCACTAAGAAGGCAGGTGAACCTAATCTTATTTCCTTATGTTAACGGTTTTAAATTGGTTAAACTAGGAGAAGGAAAAACGGCACATCTGGGTTTCACCAAGGCATTTGTCAGTGATACCCTTAAGAACAGGAAGGGGAAGTAGGTGCTGGAGGATTTATTATTTATATTAGTTTTCTATGCTGCATAACAAATTACCACAAACTCAGGAGCTTAATACAACACCCATTTATTACCTCATAGTTTCTGTGGGTCAGGAGTTCAGGCACAGCTTAGGGGAGTCCTCTCCGCAGGGTCTTACCAGGCTGCAGACTCATTGAGGGGCTGTAGTTTCATCAGAAGTGCGATTGGGGAAAGATTTGTTTCCGCGTTCAGGTTCTTGGCAGAATTCATCTTCTTAAGGCTAAGATTGAGGTTCCTGTTCTCCTTCTGGCTGTTAGCTAGGTATTGCCCTTAGCTAGGTATTGCCCTTAGCTCATAGAAGCCACCCACAGGTCCTTGCAGCTTCTCCAGAGCCAGCTAAGGAGTCTTTCTCACTCCAGTCTGCTAAGATGGACCCTAAATATTGTAGCCACATCGAGAGAGTGACAGCCCAGAACCTTTGCCGGATTCTATGGGTTAAAAGCAAATCATGGCTTCCACATTCAAAGGGAAGGAATTACACAAGGGTATGAGCTACTTTAGTCAAACAACCAAGTACAGGGAGTGGTTAGTTAATGAGTCCCCGTGAACCTGAAGGCTGATCCGGATGGTGTGTGGCAGGACTGTGTTCAACAGCTTTGTCAGTGACAGCAGGACGATGTGGATGACCTGATAATCCAATGCTCGTGTGACATGAAACTGTATACACTCACGGGTGGGTGATAGAATCATAATCCAAAATGATCTAGAGAGGCTGCAGTAGTAACAAGATGCCAACCTAATGAAATATATAGGGAATATATGTAAAATCCAGCTCATACATGGGTAAGACTAAACAGACAAACATTGCTGGGAGAACACGGGCCAAAGGAAGTGTGCATGAAGCATGACGGTTTTAGTTGATAGGAAGCAGTTAAATGTGTCTTCCGGGGAAGTGAATGTGATCTTTGAGTGTGTTCATAAGAATATGACATCCAAAGTAAGGGAAGTAATATCTGACTCCATTCAGTATGCCAAGACCAACCCTGCAAGGTAATGTTTATTCTGGAAAGCCCCTTTCAGGAGATACTTTCACAGACTGGCATGCTCAGAAAAGTAGGATCAGAGTGACAAGGTCTAGAAACCATGTGCAAAGGTTGGGGGCCTGGGAGCTTTAACCCATCAGAGAACCTGCTTAGTGGGGAACAGAACAACCATCTGCAACTGTTTAAAGTTGCTGTCTGTGGATCACCACTGAATATTCATTAAAGGAAGATTAATTTTGGTTTTATAGAATATTCTTTATAGAAAGGGATGTTACCTGAAAATATAATAGCTTCCCTGAATGATACAGGTGCCCAACCCTAAAGGGGCCAGACAATTGCAAGTCACGGATATTGTAGGTATGAGCCATACTCTGAATATGGGGTAGGCCTTCAGGTAACCAGAAAATTCTTCAGTGCTTGATTTTTTTTTTCCCCTATTCTCTCTCAATCTAAATTCAGAAGGAGGGCAGACAGCAGCAGATGTATAACTTCATAAAATACAAGCTTTCTGAATGTCTCTTGGAAATGTGATCCTTTAGACAATCTTATTGTATTCTGGATATTTTCTAGCTATTCCATAGTTTTATTATTCCATTAGCTTAATGGTTAGCTTGTCTTCTACAGGAAACTTCTGACATACTTAGTTTGTAGATAGCACGGCTTGCCAGCTAAGTAAGTATACAAAAAGCTCATAGTTAAAGATTAGAGCCTGGGTGTTTAAATTAGTTAATGTTTCTGTTATGATTCTTTTTATCAGCTTTTGTGGAATGTGAGTATACTGAGTGCTTTTCACAAACCATCCTGGGGAATCCTGACAGCTCTATGAAGGAAGTACTTATAATACCACCTCCTGCTTATAGATGAGGAAATTAAGGCTTGGAGAGGTTGAAGTGACTTGTTCAAGTTTATACACAAAAAAAGTAGCTAAACAAAATTTGAGCCCAGCTGTCTGGTGCCAAAGCCCATGCTGTTAACTCCAAGGGTGGTCACTGAAAGTGTGTGTCCTCCTCCCTGTACCTGGCCACTCCAGAAGGAGCCTACAAGGTCGGGGAGTTGGGATTTTGTCCCAAGTGTGAGGGAGGTTTGAAGCAAGGTGGTGAGATGATCTGCTTTATATTTTTACAAGGTCACTCTAGGTGCTGGGAAGAGAGTAGATTACAGGGGGCGACGGTGGAGGCAGGGGTGCAATGAGAGTGTGGACCAGACGTCGGGGACTTGGAATGGAAGGGTAGCTGTGGACATGGGAGAGGTGGGCTCCCCATTCGGGAGGAGTCTTGGGCATGGAATCTAGCGCAGCCCTGCCTTGCTCTGCCAGCAAGGCCTCCTGTTTAGGAGGTCCTGACTGGCCACCTCCTGCCGAGCCTCTGCTAAAGTGAGCAGTCCACAGACTCAAGGGACCATGCCAGCCCCTTCTTAGCCATGTTTGGCGCCCAGGGCTGCGGATTTCCCTACCCAGCGTGCCCAGATGCAAAGTGGCGGCCAGGAGGCACCTGTGTGTTGGAGGTGTTGGAGGTGGTGTAGACAGAACACAGGGTGGGGAGTGGGGGGTGGCTAGACGGGGATGATCTGCAGGACCCTCTGACAGATGGCCTGTGGGAAGGAGGGAACAAGAAGAACGGGATGTCTCCTAAGTTGTTAGCATGAGCAGCTAGGTGGATGTTGGTACAGACCAGGGAGGTTCAGAAAAAGGCCCGTGTGGACACGCTCAGTGGGAGGTGTCCATTAGAATGAGGTTTCTGACTCAGTGTCTCTGAACCACCTCAGAGCTTGGTTTGTGAGTGATATTTTCTTTCCCACATATGCTTTCCAATATCACATTTATCCCTGGTCTTGTTCCCTGCACTTTCTGTGAGTTGGTGTAAGAAATTCCCAAGCCCACCAAGCTACCCCTTTCTATTTGGTCTATTCAACTGCTCCCAGAGCAGGGATGCCTGTGGTGTTCCGAGATTACAAGAGACCCAGAGGAAGAACTCTCTTCCGAATGCAAGTGTTTCCTTCCACACTTCTCCATCTCTAGCACCTTCCTCTTTCTGTACATGCAGATCTCATCCCTGAGGATGAGGGCAAGGGGGATAAAATGGGATGGATTCGTTTGCTTGGGGCTGGCCTCTGCAAGATTCAGAATCCTCTGATGCTTTCCAGAGAATCCCTGTTGACTTAATGAACCCCGTGCTCACTGTCCAGTCCAGCCACATGGGACATTTGCCTTGTTCAGGAGTGGGAGCCGAAGCGGATCGACCCCACTGAGGGGGACGATAACGTGGAAATAGACATTCAGTTGCATGTTGAATTCTGGCAACAGTCATCTCTATATCCACCAACGAAAACACCTTGTTAAGAAAGCCTTATTTTTTTGTTACAGACAATGTGAAGATTTTTATCCTAATTATGTATCACACATACTCCTGGGTAGGCAGTTCACTCCGCATCCTGAGTTCTTCCTCTGCAAGCTGAGGAGAGTGTCAGTTGCATCCTTCCTGTATAATCAGACGTTTTCCCTCTCTGCTCTTTTGAGAGAGGCATAAGGCTTTTATTTTTGTTTTTTAAGAGACAAGATCTCACTTTGTCATCCAGGCTAGAGTGCAATGGCACAATCATAGCTCACTGCAGCCTCAAACTCCATGCCTGTCTAATTTTTTTATTTTTTCTAGAGATGGGGTCTTGCCATGTTGCCCAGGCTGCTCTCAAACTCCTGGCCTCAAGCAATCCTCCTGCCTCAACCTCCCAAAGTGCTGAGATTACAGGTGTGAGCCACCATGCCCTGCCAGAGAGGCATAAGATTTAATGAGTAAGAACAAGCACTCTAGAATTGGACCGGCCTGGATTTGTGCACAAAGTTCCTCATCTTCCATATGCCTCAGTTTCCTCATCTGCATGTACCCTTTAGCATTATGAGGACTCAATGAGACAATATAAAGTACTTAGTGCAGTGCCTAACACGGGGTCAGCATAGCACCCAAGTGTGAGTAAAGTTCAGTTCCTATCAAAGATTTCCCTTCTGCTGTAGCTGTAGCCAGTGCATTGTGGTGGAAAACAAAACAGAGCTTCACATACACAAAGAATACAATCATATGGATGGAGTTAAGGTTGATTTGGGTCCAAAAGTACTTATGCTGGCTTTCTGGTTCCCAGCCCTGGAGATGAATGAGACTCCAGTGCTGTCGACAGCTAGATCACACTGCTAAGCACTTAGAGAAATAGAAATTGTCTGCTTTCATTGGTACCTCTCTTTAAGGTAGGAATTATCAGCGTTCCTCATTTGCAAGGAGGGAAACTGAGGTACAGAGAGCCTGTATAACTTATCCAAGGTCAGATAGCTAGTCAGTGACAAACAGTGCCCAACTTGGGTCTGTCTAGTTCCCAAATCCCTGCTCATACCATGAACAGATAACATGTCTGGGAGGTTGAAATGACAGAGAGTTTATTTACAAGAGAGCAGCCAGTTAAGCCTTCAACAAGGGATTGACATTTGAGCTGAACCTTAAAAGGTGCACAGGAAGGCTGGCAGGACAGGGGACAACGCACAGTGGATCAGGCAGGAAGCTTTTACCACTGCTTGGTTTTCTTTTTCCTACCTTGTCTATCTTCCAATCTTACCACCAGTGAGTCTTAACATCCTACTGGATGGTAAGAAGTAAGAAGTAAGAATTAAAGCGGTTTCTTTACTTTCTCTTAAGCACCAGCAGTTTTGTTGGAAAACAAATTTGAAACTTATCTTGGATAGGAAACAGAGCTGTGCACTTTTCAAGGTCTGCAGTTTGGTTTGCCAAAGCAGAAACAGTACAGTGATTTAGAGCCTTCCATGCTCTTTGAACTGGTTGTTTAGAGAATGCAGGTTTTCAAGGCTCCCAAGGCAAGGGGGCGTGGGGAGCACAGGGTGGGGCTCTGGCTGGCAGCGCAAACCCAAGGCTGCTGGGAGTTCTGGTATTGGTCGTATTCAGGCATTTCTGGGGCTTGTGACAGCTTTACCAGTCACTTGTGTATCCTGGCATTTCTGAATCCTGAGCCAGCGAGCCACCTACTTGGCCTTGACATTTAAAATTTCAGCCAGTTTGAAAGCAAATCTCAAGTGTCCTTCCACACAGGACATCACATGTGCCTCCACATGCGGCGTTACTATTTTCTCAACTCTGAATTCAAGTTCTTGCTGCACAAGCTCATTAATACTACAACTTCTTTCTTTTTTTCTTTTGGTTTTAAGGCACTAAGGGTAGCTTATATTTTATTTCATTTTATTTTCACTTCCATAGCTGCCCAATAAAAGATTCAAGTAATACCTAAAAGCCTGAGATTATCCAGACGCTAATAAGCAATACCAGCACCCGAGGTCCTAGAGGAAAAGGACCTGGCATTAATAATCTACTTTTTATGAGGATCCAGTGTTGACTTTTAAAATGGCTCTAGCTTTTCCTCAATGATTTTTAAAAAGAAAAAAAAAAAAAAACCAGCAAATTACCAGCCTGTCTTAATGAGCAAAGTACATTACCTGAACCCCTTTATTTATAGGACACACATTTTCCCATAACCCAGCATCTGAGGGTAGAGTGCCAGCTCCCTGGTGATTTTCGCAAAGCTGGGGCAGCTGTGAAGGAAGACATGGGTCATAGCATGCTGGCTAGTTTATCCCCAGCCATGAATGCTAAGCTTTATCTCATTGAGAGACTGGTAACCTATCTGAGGTGGATGTAGTATTAATACTTTGTATGTGGAAATTTGGTTTTTATACTAATCCAGCTGGGAAATCCATCACAAGTAGGATTTTATGTATTCATTCATTCATTCATTTTGGGAGACACAGGGTCTTGCTTTGTTGCCCAGGCTGGTCTCAAACTCCTGGCCTCAAGCAATCCTCCATCTCAGCCTCCCAAAATGCTAGGGTTGCAGGTGTGAGCCACCACAAGTAGGATTTTAGATCATTATCAAAAGCAGAAACTTGCATCTTCTCCCAGTATCGACTCCCTTTCTTCACAAGATCTGGAAATTAGCATCTGCTGGCATTTTGTGCTGTCTGTGGGGTCCATGTTTGATTATTGCTCTTCAGATAAGCCATGGCTTACGTGTGGAGTGGGTGAGGACATTCAGCAACCACTTCCAGTCCAGAGAGCAATAGCTGGACACCAGGAACTACCCCAGAAAGAAAGAAGATGGATGAAAAGCTGTCACCCCAGGCAAGGGAGGTCTTGAATTCATGGCCAGGGAGGAAGAGAGAGTTGCATGTCTTGGGAACTGTGTCAGAAACCAGAGGAAGGTGTTCTGGAAGAAGTCCAACTCTCCCACATCCATACATCAGAACAGGGAGGCAACCCCCTGAACAGTCACTGTTTTGTGGTCGCAGGTGAACTCACTTCCCTTAACTTGCCAGTAGAGCACCAAACCCAGATGGGAGTGATTGAGAAACACTGATTATTGGCAAAAATTTTTGAAAAGAATAAAGATTAAAATTTCTAAAACACGTGAACATAAACAAAGCAGAAACAGTTGAGAAGAAAAGTTACTTTTAATTTTGCTGTTATTCTACATATATTAGAATACGTTTGTTTTGGCCTAAATTGTATTTTTTCACTAGAACCTTCCATAATGCTACATCCTTTATGGGGGAACACACAGCCACCTTCCCCAGTATTAATCTCTAGGACACCATTTCTCAACTACACAAAAGAACTGAGTTACTTTTTAAAAGGAGATAGATCTGGCTGCCAAAAGTCCACCTTCCATATCTTTACCAATTGGCCTGAGCTATTTAGTGAGTTCCCCAGGTGAAATAGAAAAAAGTCACATTGCAGATGAAGAGAGCCACTAGATCAACTCATAAGTGTCAGTAGGGTCAGGAAAGACAGATCCCTCATGATTTATTCCATAGTGGCAGCCACAACCCACCAGATATGTAGGTTATTCCTCTGGGAATGAGGTGACAGTCACTGGGCAGGTCACCCCTCCCCCAAAACCCATCCTTTCTGATCTTTCTTTGGGAGCCCATATCATTAGTATTGGAGTGCTGGACTTTCTAACGGTGATGCACATGTATTTGGTAAGTGCTTGCTCAGTGATGACTATGGGCCAGACCCTGTGAGGTGCTGGATGGAGAAGGGTCCTATAGAACAAACAAGGACAAAAAGATTAGAGAAGGAGGGAAAACTTCCATCTGGAGTGACCTTAGAGGATGACAGGTATCATACAGAAGGATACAGGCAGAGGAAATTCTAAAGGAAGAGACATGTGAAAGTGCAGAGAAGGATGGAATAAAGCACGCATGAGACCAGGCGGTGAAGAGCCTTGATAGCAACTGATCAAGTAGGGGCTGAATATTCTCGTGCAAGTGGAGATCAGAGCTGGGCGTGAGGGAGACAAAGGCAGGTGGAATGAATGGAGAGGAGTCAAGGGTCGGAAGATCAATTTAAAAAGTTACCCTAAAAATCCACCAAAAAAGACAGCTTTGGAAGTGGGAGGGAGAGAGGCCACCTCGGGGTCCTGAGAGGGGTAATGGTGGGGAAAGAGGGTTGTGCCGACGTGGTGGGAGGAGCGATCATGGAAGGAGAACAGACAGCAAAGAGATGAGAAGTTCAGTTTTAGACATGCTGGGTCGGAGGTGCTGGCAGAACATCCTGGGCAAAACTGACCATCTGACTAGTAGATGGAAATAAGGACCCAGAGCCCAGGTGAGCTGGACACAGGCAGAAGCCAGGAGCTGTGGGCAGGGGTCACTGGAATCAGTTCAGGTAGAGAATGCATCATCCCCAAGTCTTCTGAAGTCTCCCATTTATGGAGCGGATAACACTAGAAAGAATGTATTTAAGCTAGTCTTGGCTGTTAGGATAAACTTGTCTTATGACTTGGAAGAGAGTTCTGCCGACGAATCTGTGAGCAACATCATGGGTGGCCTTGAGTAAAGAGAGCTAAATGCAGAGCCAGGTTTCTGCCAAGGACAGAGAGGTGGGTTGGACTTGGGGCCATGGATAGAATGGGTATGGTGGGCATCCATCAAGGCCTGGGGCAGGGCGGGAGCGAGGGCAATCCCCCTGCAGAAGTGAGAAGGGCGTCTTCACAGGACAGAGGGCAGGATGGGGCCTCTTACTTATTCATATAGAATCGTGAGATCTCAGAAACTCTAAGACATGTTCAATTTAACGTCAGAAGACCTGAATTCACGGCCCAGCTCCGCTACTCAGTTGAGATTGTCCAGGTCTTGCTCTCCTTGGTACATCTGTTCCTATCACCTAAGTAACCTTGAACAAACTGCTTGGCCCCTCTGGCCTACATGTCCTCGTCTGTGCCATGGGAATAATATGTCATAGGCAAGGTCAGATGACATAATGTGTGGGATGAAAATACCTTGAATAGTCAATATAGTCATTCACTCTACAAGTCTTGGCTGTGGAATATATGTGTGAAGTTCTCTGTTGTCCCTGAGAATTTTTAAAGAAAACAATTTTATATTAAGTGGGCCTTTTTTATGGTAGGGAGGAGAATGTATGTGCCTTCCTTCCCACCCCTGTGATTTAGATGGGCCACCTAATGCTTTTCTCTGGGCCACTTTCCATATTCGTATTATTAGACTAATAGCCCCGAGAGTCCGGGCCCGTCCACAGTGGGCAGGGCAGCCCACCCAGCCTCCCAGCAGAGCCCTCCCGCCCCTCTGAGCTGGTCCATGCACAAGTGAAACTCAGCCCTGAGGACAGCACTGTCCCCACAGCTGGGAGGGAGGGGACAGGAATGCAAGATGGGATGTGACCGAGTGGAAGAGGCTAGGGCTTGGTGGCCATGAGAGAACGAGTGGGTCAGTGCCTCTCGACACCTGATGGCATTTTTTTGCCTCATTCAACTTTTATCCCATGACACCTTCACACAGTGCTGGCTGTGTAAGAAGAGGTCATTAACAAATATTGGCCAAATTAATGAAAAGGGGAAATAAATAAGAGGAAACCCTGACCCCAGCCTACACAGCTTTGCTGCTGGTGACAAATGAGGCCCTGCCGACTCGGAGAACCCACGTTAATAGTGTGAGTCACCGCGAATGGTAAGCTGCCCGCCGTCACCAGCGTCAACCTGAAGGACATCGGTGGGTGCTAGAAAGTTGTACACGGTTAAGATACATTCTCAGTGCTTGGAGCTGCAAGGGTGAACTTACCGAAGACACCTTTTTGTTTAAAATGAAAGCCACACAGTCGTATCGGTTTGCTTGGGCCACTGTAACAAAGTACCGCAGACGGGGGCCCAGACGACGGAAGTTTGTCTCCCCGCAGGGCGGGAGGCTGGAGGTCTGAGGGCGCGGTGCCGGCAGGGCCGTTTCTTCCGAGGCGTCTCTCTGGCTCGCGCTTGGCCATCTTCTCCCTGCGTCCTCGCGGGACCCTCCCCGTGTGACTGTGTCCTGACGCCCTCTTCTCTGAGGACACCGGCCATCCTGGAGTAGGGCCCATCTGAATGGCCTTGTTTTAACTTGATGGCCTCTGTAGAGACCCCGTCTCCAAATACAGTCACGTTCTGAGGGTCTTTCTGGGGCTTAGGACGTCAGCACGTGGATTTGGGGGAGGGCATAATTCAGCCCATAACAATGGCCAACAATGGTAGGATAAGCAAATAACCATTCCTTAATGTATATGTTTTGTGTGCTAGATTTTTTTATTTGGAGATTTTATAAAAATATCACTTATCCCAGGAGTTTGAGTTTGCAGCGAGCTATGATGACCCACTGCACTCCAGCCAGGGCAACAGAGCAAGACTCTGTCTCCAAAAAAAAGAAGATAAATTATTTACACGCTGTCAGTCACAATTGATTTCATGTTTTCATGTTTATACCATTTACTTTTTTTGTTTTAGGTCCTCCCGGCCCCAGGGGTCCTAAAGGTGACAGAGGATCCCAGGGACCCCCTGGTCCGACTGGCAACAAGGGCCAGAAAGGAGAGAAGGGGGAGCCTGGCCCCCCCGGGCCCGCCGGTGAGAGAGGCCCCATCGGACCCGTCGGGCCCCCCGGAGAGCGCGGCGGCAAAGGCTCCAAAGGCTCGCAGGGCCCCAAAGGCTCCCGTGGGTCCCCCGGGAAGCCCGGCCCTCAGGGCCCCAGTGGGGACCCAGGCCCCCCAGGCCCCCCAGGCAAGGACGGGCTCCCCGGCCCACAGGGCCCTCCCGGCTTCCAGGGACTGCAAGGCACAGTGGGGGAGCCTGGGGTGCCCGGACCGCGGGGGCTGCCAGGCTTGCCTGGGGTGCCCGGTATGCCGGGCCCCAAGGGACCTCCCGGACCCCCAGGCCCGTCAGTGGTGCCCCTGGCCCTGCAGAACGAGCCGACCTCAGCACCGGAGGCCAATGGTAAGTCCGACCCTCGCTCCCTGTGGGGGACAGGGCAGTGTGTGTGCTCAAAGCTGAGCCAGCCCCAGTGTCCGCACCCCCACCGTTTATTTGACAGTGAAGGCACCGGGGCAGCACATGGCCCTGCTCCTGTACCCGGCTGGCTGCCCCCGACCCGTCTTTTCCTCATGTTATATTCTCTCTCTGGGGACAGACCGTGCCCTCGGGCGACCTCATCAGTGTGCAGGTGGAGCTTTCTGCTGTTGGTGTCTGCATGTAGTTTCTTTTTCAGAAAATCTTATGGTGCCTTCCAGTCTTTTGATAATTAAGCCTTCAGCAAAATTCGAACATTTGATTAGCAACCAAGCCTATTCTTCTCTCTTCTGAACAATTCCACTTGATTTCCCTCGGAAGGACTCGGGTACTCTTTGTGTTCCACAAGCCCAGTTTGGGTTCTGGGTTCATGCTTCCAGTTGTTTCTGGGCTCCCCGTGAGCCCAGAGTGATTCTGAACATCTGCACCTGCCCTGCTTCCTGTCATTGTTTCTGTTATTTCTGTCACCATAAGGACTAATCCAGGCACTGAGGAACAAAAAGCCGGTCACAGGTATTTTCCAGATTACATGGTTTGGACGACCGTGCTCTGCAGTCACCTGGGCCAGTCTGTGCTCCGGGCATATGCATGACCCCCAGCCCTGGGCTCCGCACCGGGACACTTGGGCTGTTCCTGGCAGGGCCATAGCTTTGGCCTCTTACACGTAGCTGAAGAAAGGCAAGTGATTTCTGTGGTTTATTTTGATCAGTGTTTGAAATTTTTGCATTCCTAGGCTGCCCACCTCACTGGAAGAACTTCACAGACAAATGCTACTATTTTTCGGTTGAGAAAGAAATTTTCGAGGATGCAAAACTTTCCTGTGAAGACAAGTCTTCACATCTCGTTTTCATAAACACGAGAGAAGAACAGGTATGTTTGCCACATACTTGGTTGGTGAAAACAATAATTTAAGGATAATTTACATCTGGAAATTGCATACTTCTTGGGGATTCAAAGATATCAAGAATTCCTGGTCATGTAAACATGGAAGGTGATATTATGAGATTTGGGCCGTATCCAATGGCTAGAAGCATTCATGGCATTGGAAGTACATCCTCAAGCTTCCTCCTGGAAGGTGCTGCTTGTCAAGCCTGGAGTTGTGTGGCTTCTCTTGGTGGCTATCAGGCTATCAAGACGCGGGGGAGAAGCTCGAGGGCTGCCACCAGGAGCCACAGTGGACACAGAGGCAGAGGTGTGAGCACTGTACGGGTGGCGTGGGGTGCAAAGGACCAGACGTGAAGTCAGGAGGAGCAGAGAAATCCCACAGGTCACCACCCACACATGGTAATGACAGCGGCCACTCATTGGACCACACCTACGTGCTAGGCACTCTACAAGGCGTTTTCTAACCTTAAACCTCACAACAACCCTAGAACATAGGGATTATTATAACCCATTTCACAGATAAGAAAACTAAGGCTCAGCATGGTTTGTGGAGTAAATGCAGGGCTGAAACTGAAACCGATGCCCCTCCAGCAACAGTGCCAGTGCTCTTCCTTCAGTGCCACACTCTTCCGGCGATCTCCTTCCTTTCCCCTAAGTATCTGCAGCAGACACAACCTTGAGACCAGATGTTTCCCATGGTAACTGACTGGAATGAGCGCACGGAGGAGAGCGGGCTATAGAATACACAGCCTGGGCCCCGACCCAGATCGGCCACTTCTCATCTCTGTCACGTGGGTTGTTGCAAAGGCTTAGGGACACGCCGCTGCATGCAGCGTGCTGCACGTGGGGCCCGGCCGGAGGGGCTCAACAGCACCCTGGCAGTTACTGTCATTAGCACGTGGGAGGGTGGGTGGCAGGAGCGACATGGGGCTGAGCGGAAGTCGTTGGGCCATCTGAGTGATTTAGAGGAAGAGCATCACTTTAACATCACTTGGAAACTTGTAAGAGGAAAAAAAAGTCAAAGCCCCCCCGAACAGTGCAAAGCAAAACGAGTGCAATAAAAACGCAGACAGCAAAAGCAGCGTACAAGTTCTGAGCGACATCCTCTTTGAAATTTTCCTCTTTTTTTCCAAATGTTAAAAAAACAAAAATAGTCCCGCAGACATCTGTTCTGAGAAACAGTAATGTGCCGTGCCCGGTTTGTTTTTCAGCAATGGATAAAGAAGCAGATGGTAGGCAGAGACAGCCACTGGATCGGCCTCACGGACTTGGAGCATGAAAACGAATGGAAGTGGCTGGATGGGACGTCTCCGGACTACAAGTGAGTACTGAGAAACTTCCAGATTGGTAGTCAGACGCTCACAGTTCTGTTCTCACCTCTCGTCCAGCTCCCATGATTTCTTCCTTAATGACCTTGTGTCCCAGAGGCTGCTCCCAAACCAAGGCTCCTCGTACCCAGCTGTGTGTTCCCACTGGGGAAATTGTGGTTGACAGTCGATATGCTGTCCTGTAGGGATTTTTCTTTTCATGGAATGAGTTTCTTTTCATTGCTAAGAAAAAAAGCACAAGCCTGGTAAAACCATAAGGCATGGTACTTCTGGCCAAGGCGTTTTTTGGTTTTATTTTTTTAATGCTACAGCAAAGGATAACAGAGCACAACACCCTTGTGCACATTCAGTGTTTACCCCAGATGAGTTTCTGAGGGCTGACACGCTCCCTCTAGGGTGACATTGTGGGTGCCCCGACCCTGGCAGGGCTTCTGGGCAGAGTATGATCATAAACTACTGATTGATGACGCTACTACACATTGGGCACCGTCACAAAGTTTGCATTGTTTGGATTACCGTCCCCTAAAGGTTTGAGGATTCTCCGTAAGTCCAATGTGACTTGAGTTCTATAAAAGCAGCATCAAAGAACAGAAGCACTTGGCAGTACCTTCTTGGCCATCCTGGGGACACAGAAATCTCCAGCGCCTCATCCTACCCAGGGGTGCCAGCTCCTTCCTCTATCCTACCCAAAATCTAAAGATCACTACATCATACCCATTAGGATTCTACTTCTCTCTACTCTGGCCTTGCCTCAAATGGATGTGCAAATATGCGACAAACTGTACCTAAGGGAGCGGGATTTCTAAAAGCCCACCTCTAAGTAACTTTAGTTTGCTGGAGGCGGAGAAGCCAGGTCCTACAGAGGCTCCACCAGGTATGAGAGGGTCACAGCATCGACAGCACCTTCTGAGAGTGGCGCAGAGTCATGGCACAGCCCCTGGGACTGTTCAGACCTGGCAGAGGAGACCATGAGGGTGTTTCAGGTCTGAGGCCATCTCACAGGTTTGAGGAACAGACCGTATCAGTTGAGGAGAGGAGAGTAGTCAGAGGTGATGGAAAGGCCAGTAGAATTATTATTTATTTATTTATTTATTTTGAGACAGTCTCACTCTGTCACCCAGGCTAGAGTGAGTGCCGTGGCGTCAGCCTAGCTCACAGCAACCTCAGACTCCTGGGCTCAAGCAATCCTGCTGCCTCAGCCTCCCAGGTAGATGGGACTACAGGTACTCACCACCACACCCGGCTAATTTTTTGTTCACATTTTTTCAGTTGCCCGGCTAATTTTTTCTATTTTTAGTAGAGACAGGGTCTTACTCTTGCTCAGGCTGGACCTGAACTCCTGAGCTCAAGCGATCCTCCCGCCTCGGCCTCCTTACAGGTGTGAACCACCCCGCCTGACCAGAGTTTTAAAATATTTCCACGTGCATGTGGGTAGACAGGCTCCTCTGTACTCCTCCATGTGAGCAGCAGGGTTAGAAGATGTCAGTGGAAACCTGAACAAGGCCATCTCTCTTAAAAAAAAAAAAAAAAGTGGCCAAATGTTGAGGTGGAACGGTCGAAGCTTTCAGGTCTGCTCAAGCTCAGGCTCAGACTGCCCCCAAGGGGCGAGAGCATGCCTGCTGTGGCCCATCAGAGTGCCATTCTGCTCCTCTGCACCTGTCCTGGGGGAGAGGCAGCTACACCCCGCACACTCTGGGCTCCGGAGCTCCCCTGACAGGTGCAAGGAAAGCGCCCAGCACGGCAGGAATGCACTTCAGAGACTCAAAAAAACTATTGTGGAGTTGGCATCTAAACTAGGAGCAATGGAGGGTTGGAGGTGGGGATAGGAGGCAGAGGGTGTTTTTTGTTTTGTTTGTTTTTTAATGTCGGGAGTACTGGGATCTTTTTTTTTTTTTAAGAGAGTTAGGGGAGCTAAAAAAATCCATCTTCTCCACTTTTCTCACTGCTGTAAATACACAAAAGGTCTGGGTTAGACTCACTGAGAAATTCAATCTTAAGCCTTCCCCCAAGACAAAACTGGATTGGCCCCTATGGAATGGATTGAGCTGGACCAGGACTGTTCACACCAGCTCTCCCAAGGCGAAACTCTTCTCTTCCATGGAGTCCAACAAGAATGACGTGGATTGGGAGGAGAGCCCCAGGACGGGTACCTGGGACCTGAGAAAGGCAACATCACCAGACACCTCCCTGAGAACTCAGTCCCCAGCCGCAGCCACCCTGGAGCCTCCTGAAAGGCTCGGCTTCTGCACCCCAGCCACAGACATGCTTCTCGTTTTCCACCCAGAGGAATACATACGCACGTAAAAATCCCCGGGATCAAATTTTAAAAGCAGGAATAAATTAGGCAGGCGTATTATGAGGTCTCAATAACTGAAGGCTAATTTAATTTGACATGTAATAATAAACATTGCACAAACTAGAAAAAGAGCCAGTACAGTCGAGAGGGGGTAGCACATGCTCTGGTGTCAGTGAGATCAGGGTTCTGGGCCTTGACCCAGCAACACTCAAAGCTGCAAGACCTCATGTGCATTATCCACCCACGCAGAATCTCCATGTCCCCTTTATAAAATGAATTTTACCGAAGAACCTACGCCAGTGTTATGAAATGAGGTTGTTTATGTCTGTAGCATTTGGAAGAGGGTTTGGCACATGGCAAGTGCTTGAGAAGTATTACTTGCTAGTATTGGTGTTATTGCTACAGTTATTGTCATAATTATCATCATACTAGTAAGTAATTACCGATTAATACTACCTAGAATGTATATATTTTAGAGTACTCGATTGGGATGTCACACACAGTGTCTCACTCAAGTCTCACAATAGGTTTGTAAAGAAGACAAGAAGAACATTCTCTGCATAGCCTGGGAATGGGGACCACCGGGCTTTGGGCTCTCAAGGGTTTCTCATGAGTATAAACCACCCCAAATTCTTCTCCTTGAGACTCACCTTTTCCCCTCTACTTTTTGCATCTGTGTCCCCCAAGCACTGGCATGTCCACCTTCCTTTCCCTGCCACCAGCAATGATTTCTGGAGCTGCTGATCCTAAGAGACTATTATGAACAATTATATGCCAACAAATTGGATAAACTAGAAGAATGGATAAAATCCTAGAAACATACAACCTGCCAAGACAGAATCAATAAGAAATAGAAGGCCGGGCACGGTGGCTCACGCCTGTAATCCTACCACTCTGAGAGGCCGAGGTGGGCAGATTGCTCGAGGTCAGGAGTTCGAAACCAGCCTGAGCAAGAGGAAGACACAGTCTCTACTATAAATAGAAAGAAATTAATTGGCCAACTAATATATATAGAAAAAAATCAGCTGGGCATGGTGGCGCATGCCTGTAGTCCCAGCTACTCGGGAGGCTGAGGCGGAAGGATTGTTTGAGCCCGGGAGTTTGAGGTTGCTGTGAGCTAAGCTGACGCCATGGCACTCACTCTAGCCTGGGCAACAAAGCGAAACTCTGTCTCAACAGAAAAAAAAAAAAAAAGAAGAAGAAATAGAAAACCTGAACAGACCAATGAAAAATAAGGCGATTGGAGTAGTAATCAAAACCCTCCCAAAAAAGAAAAAGCCCAAGACCAGATGGCTTCACAGCTGAATTCTACCAAACGTTCGAAGAAGAATGAATACCAAACTTTCTTAAACTCTTCCAAAAAATGAAAGTAGGTAGACCATCCCGTGCCTTGTACTTATTCTACAGAATGATTAAGTGCCATGGCTCTCCCCTTACCCCGTTTTCCCCAACCCGCACACCGCCCGTTTCAAATTGATGAAAGGTTTCGTGATTACCGCTAAGGAGTAAATAGACAAGGGATAACAGTCTCTCTCCTCAGCCTCCCCTCGTTTTTCATGCTGAGACCTGGATGAGAAATACAGCGCTACAGCAAACAGAAAGCAACAGTGACACTGAACAGATGCCAGAGGCTCAGGGCATACTCAGACTGAACTCAGGTTTATGTCGCATAAAACCTGTGAGCTGACTCACTGAATCTTCTAGCTGTTTCTGTACTGAAGCAGGATGGGACCAGCTAAGGAAAAGGACGGCAGGAGATGCCATCTGCAATGGCTCAGGACGGTGCCTGTGACAGGTCCTCAGTTCTTTTGGTCTACACACCAGTACAATTTCAAAAGAAGGACTGGAGGGCTGACATAGATTGTCAAGATGTTACTTCCTAATTAAGGACATGTTTTTTAAAAATCACCTGTCAGCAAATCTCAGCATTAAAAAAAAATAATAAACCTACAATTCTTTCCAAGAAGAGACAGCCATCTTACACACACACACACACACACACGCACGCACGCACGCACGCACGCTGTCCTCATTCTTTGCATTTCACGTAGACCTATGAAACTTCATTCTTGGCCAGCACCAGCCTATTGACTGGAAAGTGGGGTCCATTTGCCCACAGACCTGTGATAATAATATTCAGTGAATTAACCTGGGGTGCCCACCGGGAGCCAGTCTCTGTGCTGACCTGCGGAAGCTTTTCTAGAGTTAGGGAGCGGCAACATGAGTAAGAGGTTGTTGTTGGGCTCATGTAAAAAATGCTGAGTTCCAGGATCATGTTAGAACCAAGAGGACATATCACCCCTAAATGCAGATACATCAAAGACAAGGGCTTTAAAGGAGATTTCCACATTCCCTGCTCAGTCATTGATAGATCAAGTAATTAGAAAAATCAATAGTTATACAGCAGACATTATCAACCAACTTGACTTGGTTGATATTTATGGAACACTTCACCTAACAACTACAAATCCACATGCTTTTCAAGTGCACCAAGATAAACCATATGCTGAGCCATAAATCAAGTCTTGATAAATTTAAAAGAACTGAAACTATACAGAGTATGTTCTCTGGCCAAAATAATTAAATTAGAAATCAGTAAAAGAAAGATAGCTTTAAAATCCTAAATATTTGGAAATTAAATGACACACTTCTAAATAACCCATGGATGAAAAAAGAAATCACAAGGAAATCTGAAAATGTTTCAAAGGAAATGAAAGTGTATCAAAATGTTTAGGATGCAGCTAAAAGAGTGTTTAAGGAGGGACATTTTATGGCTTTAAAAGATATATATTAGGCTGGGCTAGTGGCTCACCCTGTAATCCTAGCACTCTGGAAGGCCCAGGTAGGAGGATCCCTTGAGGTCAGGAGTTCGAGACCAGCCCGAGCAAGAGCAAAACCCCTTCTCTACTAAAAATAGAAAAATTAGTTAGGCGTGGTGGTGCGAATCTGTAGTCCCAGCTACTCAGGAGACTGAGACAGGAGGATCACTTGAGCCCAAGAGTTTGGGGCTGCTGTGACCTATGACAACGCCACTGCACTGTAGCCAGGGTGACAGAGAAAGACTCTGTCTCAAAAAAAAAAAAAAATAAAGACACATATTAGAAACATTTTTTAAAGGTTGAAAATCAATGATCTAAGCGTTTACTTTACCAAGGTAGAAAAAGAAGAGCAAATAATGAATCCCTAAGTAAGTAGGAGGAAGGAAATAAAGACTAGAGCGCAATGAAGTAGAAAACGGACGATCGAGAGGCTCTGTGAAACTGGGAGCATGTCACAGCTGATCTTTCTACTCTTGACGGAATAAGTGTTGCTGTGTTATTTGGCAGACTGTCACTGTTAATGGAGGCAGCCTGCGAGGCCTGGGAATTGGATACATATGAGACGTAGGCTCTGCCCACCTGCTCAGAGCAGAGCTCTAAGGCAGCTTTTTAAGGGCCCTCCTACCCACCTTGCTGGCAGTTGCCACCTTAGATCACTAGCGATGCGAAAGTCTCCTGAGAATTTCCCCAAACACATTTACACCTCCTCTACTCGTGGGTCCACAGGAAGTCATTTGGTGGGAGGATGCTGTCAAGTAACAGTTGATATCATCTGTGATGTCATCTTGACAAAGATAAAATGAGGGGCCCTTTCCGTTCATGTAGACTGCTCCGTGTGTTACCCCTTATGTTTTTAGAATATAGGACCATAGAATGGAGGGGACCAGAAAGGCCCCCTTCCGCATCCTCTAATTCAGTAATAACCCACACTGGTCCACACTTACGTTTCAGGCCACGAGAGAAATCTTCTACAATACAGACCCTTGTAGCGAAAGAAAAGTTTGCTACAAGACATACTCACTACGAAGATTTCTCTGTGTTGAGCCAGGGCCTTACCAGCGGAGGTCTCTTGGCCACAAAGCACCAGTCAACTTTGTGGTCGATGAGAGAGGACTACATTGCGAGGCTGGGAGGAGCTATCTCCGAGATTGAGAGTATGTGCTCTGCCTCCACTAGGATGGACCCAAATCGCGGAGGAGCTCCACACCCACAGGCTCATGCGCTTGGGTGTCCACCTCCCTAGAGCTGTCAGTCCAAGTGTTCCCAAACACTTAGTGTCCCTGAGTTCCCTGGTGTACTTAGATTGTAATGTCCAAGGACGTGTGTGGTACTCCCCGCTCACCTCTGTGACGTGTGAATTATAATATGGGATTTGGGGATTTTCAGTCCAGGCTTCAGCTATTCTTCTTGCCAGGATTTACTTGTGAATAAGGTTAAGGCACTATTGAAGCTGACATTATATATATATATGTACACACACACACACACACACACACATATACACACACATACATACACACACACACACATATACTCCATTTATCTGACATGTTCTTTTCTGTTTTATTATAAGCACACAGACTGAGGTGTTTTGCCACAAGTCGCTCCATGGGATTTTACTTTGCCAAAGAGACGCTTTGAGACTCTGGGTGCTTGGTCTCCAGGCCGAGTTGCCCCTGCTGCCCAGCCCCAGGCTAGCTACCTACCTCCCACTCAGTCACCCCCCAGTCACCTCCCATAGCCAGAGAACTGCATTCTGCTTTTAGTCCTAAGGAAAGCCTTGAGCAATATATGAGAAACATTCCAGTGACCTAGAAAAACAAATGGAGAAAGGTGATAATCTCCTCTCTTATCACTGGGTTATCTTTCTGTCTAGTTGATAATTCCCTTTTACTTACTTAACTTAAAATGACTTGAAATGCAAGAGGAAAACATTAAGCAAGTCTTCTAAACCATAAGAAGTCATATTTATACAATTTCTCAATTAGCTGGCAAATCAAGAATATCAAATGTTCCATCATTATACATTCAGGAATCATAGATATCAAATTTTATAAACGAAATTGTAATCAAACCCACTCATATTACTGCAAGCAATGAACAAAATATACATCAGCAAGCTCAAATGATGCTCAGGCATTGTCGACATTTCTAGAGGAGCCCTGCAAGCTGGGCAGAAAAGCATATGTGAAAGTATTTGTCCTTCCAACTTTTTCTCTATCTGGCATCACTGTGACAGTCAGATATTGAGCTCCTCAGTCTTGTTTGTTATGCATGTTCCATGAGAGTTAGGACTCTATTCTCTGCACTGCTGTATTGCTAGTACCTCGATCAGCAGTCCCCAGTCTTTTTGGCACCAGGAACGGGTTTCATGGAAGACAATTTTTCCATGGGTGGAGCAAGAGGAGGGGGGAGGCAGAGCTCAAGCAGTGATGCGAGCAATGGGGAGCGGCTATAAATACAGACGAAGCTTCATTCACTTGCCCTCTGCTCACCTCCTTCTGTGTGCTCCAGCCCCCCTAAATTTCATGGAAGACAGTTTTTCCACGGAAGTGGATGGGAAGGTGGCAGAGCTCTGCAGACCGGTATCAGTCCACAGCCCGCAGGGGTTGGGGACTGCAGATGTCCTAGATCATAAGGTGCTCCGTGGATATGTGAGGGAGTGAATGAATATTTTCTAACTCCCTGTGAAGTATTATCTCATTTTTACTCTCATCCATTGATGGTTTCCTCTATTTTTTCATCACTAGATTTATTTAATTGAGGTCTCTCAATTCATATTCTTTCTTTTTTTTTTTAAGAGACAAGGTCTCACTCTGTTGTCCCAGCTGGAGTGCAGTAGTGCAATCATAGCTCACTGTAACCTCCAACTCCTGGGTTCAGGTGATCCCCCAACCTCAGCCTCTCGAATAGCTAGGACCATAGACACTCACCACCAGGCCGGGCTAATTTTTTTTTATTTTTTGTAGAGAGAGGGTCTGGCTATGTTGCCCAGGCTGGTCTCAAACTCCTGGCCTCAAGTGATCCTCCTGACTTGGCCTCCAAAAGTGCTGGGGTTACAGGCATGAGCCACCATGCTTTCATATTCATTTTATTAAAAATCCCCAAATACACATTTGGTTTGGGGGAGTCCACACTACCTTGTTTCCCTCACCCTTTGACTGTAGACTTCAACTGTCCTTTCCCACAGCCCTCTGGTTTTGCTGGTCTTATTGTTAAAAGATGTAGGGCAGTATGGGCGCTCTCCTCGGGCGACCCAAGGATACCCTGTGGGAGATGGGGTAATGAGTCATTGTTTATGGGAAGCACACATGTGCTTTTAGACCCTGCACAAGGCAGGCGTATCCTCTCAGGCAGTAACCACAAGCTTCTGTGCATGAACCTGCTTCCTGGACAAGATTTAGAAGCACATCTAATTCACTGCATGGCAACAGAATCAAGAACTGTTATCCTGGCAAAGTACTGTTTGGAGCAGCAGCATCCAAGTTAACAAGCCCCAAGTGAACTCATCCTAAAGAAAACTTGTTTTTAAGAATCTCTCTCCCAAAAAAGGCAATGAAATGTATGAGTCATTTTCAGTAAGATTAAATTACAGTTTCTTTCTAGAGCAATCAACCATCTACAACTTAGCCAGGCAATCATAACCAGTTGTTTGTAATTATAGGTTCTTAAAAATGTATAAAGGGTTTCATACTTTCTCTTCCTGACTTGGACTTGTTAGTGGTAAGATATTGAAATGTACAAAGGTCCCCCTGGGTTCTCACAGTGTGTATATATGTCTGTGTGTGTGTCTGTGTGTATCATGTCCTTACAAGGCATATAAACTCACGCACATATATACACAGTCCCAGAAATCAGCATTCCAGTAGACATTAAATAGTCATTCATCTAACAATGTCAAAGAAGGATTTGCTCCCTCTGCATTGTGCCGAAGCAGCTCAATGAGTTGGTTTGGTTGTGGCAGAGATAACAGGCCTGCAGGAAGTTGCTTCATTATACATCACTCTGCAAAACAGCTGCTCTTTATTCTGAATAAGGTCACACATTGCTTTTTAAACTATGCATTTTCATTCCAGGCCAAATAACATGCTTCAGTTTTGTTTTTTACATTTCTCTGCTGTTCTTGAGTAAAGAAAACCTCTGCATTGCTGTGCCGATAATACTCAATTTCTGTTTTGTTAAAAGAAATTGGAAAGCTGGACAGCCAGATAACTGGGGTCATGGCCACGGGCCGGGAGAAGACTGCGCTGGGTTGATCTATGCCGGGCAATGGAATGATTTCCAGTGTGAAGACGTGAATAACTTCATTTGCGAAAAAGACAGGGAGACAGGTACGCAGTAGATGGGATTTGAGAGGGAGCTGCAGAGCTTTTGTCCGGTGGAAGGGTGAGAGGTGGTGAGTTCAGGGCTCTGGGTGCAAGCACTGCAGTTCTGTTCCAGTCCTGGTTCTGCCGCTTAGTAGCTGGGCAAGTCATTAACCTCAGGGGAATAATAATAGTATTTTCTTCATGGGGTTGTTGTGAGGACCTAAATAAGTTAATAAATGTGTCTAACATATAGGAAGTACTCCGGCCCAGGTCAGTAACTTATAAAATTGTCAGCTAATTATTCTTTAAAATATGGCACCAGTGCTCTCTTTCTCATAGACGTCCAAACACAGCCAATTCAGGCAGCCACGCATTTGATTCCACATGTATTTATTGAGCATCTACTATACACCAGCAGCTGTGCTACATACTGGAGGAATATAGTCTCTGCTGCTTGTAAGCCCATAAGCCAAAGCAGCCTTTGGAGATTTTCCTGCCTTCAAAAGATACTTATCTAAACCTTCATTTAATACACGACCCTCTATGGAACAGGGCCTCTTAGTTTCCTTCATCAGAACTAGATTTAAACATTTCTGGTGGGGGAGGTGGAGGAAATGGGGAATGAATTCTAATGGGTATGGGTTTTCTTTTTGAGGTGATGAAAATATTTTAAAATTAGATAATTCTAAATTGTACAACTCTGTGAATATACTAAAGAATTATATAGTTTAAATGGGTGAATTATATGATTTGTGAATTATATTTAAGTAAAGGCATTTGTAAAAAAAAAAAACGTTGGTGATAAACAAAAACCTCAAGTAACTGGAGCACAAATTATCCCCAAATCCATTCCAGAAACAAATATCGAGTACCTTTGACATGTTGGGCATCAGTCCAAGTGCTGGGGATGAGACTCTCAAGACATATATGGAACTCGCAGCTGGGTCAGTTGAGGGGGAGAAACACAGATACCTAAACAAGAGATTATAATAGATGGTGACAAGTAACCCAGATTTGTCATTTGTTTGCCTTTTTTGGCCATTCTGTATTTGAGTAGGGACTAGACTTCCCCAGATTAAGCTCCTTCAAAATGAAATTTAGCTTTTACTTAATCTGAATAAGAACTTTTAAACATTGCTTTGAAAAACTAAGCATCGTTGAATGATATATTTTAGAATCTTCCCTATAAAAATACATGTACATTTTTAATTGTACATTCAATTTTTTCTTTAAGAAAAACTAATGCCCTTCTTTATTTCTCTTTTAGTACTATCATCCGCATTATAATGGACTGTGATGTAACATCATGAACAAATTTTCAGACGGCTCACAAAGGCAATGGATACTTCTTTCTGATTGTGTCACTTTCTCACCAGATTGGGAAAAAAGCACTGAAAACCAATTACTGAAAAAAATCGACGGCTAGTGTTTCTTACCATCTGCCATTACCCAAGGACTTGGGAACTAAAATGTTCCCACAGTGTGGTATGCTGACTTTTAGTGTGCACACGGACTGAATCACATAGATTTTTCTCAGCCAGTAACCATGCAGTTATACAAATTATATCTTCCAAAGTATGGAATGCTCCAATCAGAAAAAGACCATCATTGGTTGTTGAGCTATAGGAAGAACTTAAGCATATACTGTGTAAACAGTACCTTACATTTCTAAAATCCCAAGTGTAGGAAAAATATGCAGACATACAGATATATAGACCAACTTTTAGTAATAATATGAAATATACTTAAAGAGCTTTTAAAACTTTGTATTTTTGTACAAAATATTTGCCTTTTACAATTATTTTCCTTTTTTTTTTTTTTTTTTTTTTTTTTGTCATTTTACCAATATAATACATGGAGCCAAAGAAAACAATAATGGTACTAATAAAAATTCATAGGGGTTTTTTTGGTCAAATTTAATTCTACTCAGTGGCAAAGAATTTTTTCAGTCATGGTTTTGAAAAAATAATTAAATATACATGTGTGTATATATATATTTTTTTAATGTATCATTTCTTCAAAGGAGTCAGTCACGTGAAATATCTAGAAATATCCTTGCAGATTTTGCCAGTGTCGATCAAGCCTGGGCACATGCATGGCTCAGTGAAGTGGGCTGTGCCCCGAGCCCATCTCCAGCCAGCACTCTGATGTGTGCCAGGCCAGCCCCAGAGGAGTGTCAACTCAGAATGTGCTTTTACTTCATTTTGGTGGATTCAGGGGAGGAGTGGAAAGGCGTCTGTTGGGAAGGGCAGAGCACCTGAATCTGGCTATCTCGAAGGCCCCATTGCATGGCTGAGATATGACTATACCATCCTTGGTATCAGACCCACACCAGGACTGATGTTAACTGTCAGGAAAGTATGGCGTCACAACAGCCAAAGGCAGAGGCACTAGAAAGACGGGAACCAGCTATGTGCTACCTGAAAAGCTTGTTAAGTCACATTCCAAAAATATAACTCCGAGGCACATGCATGATAAAATGCAAGAATAAACTTTTGGATGTTTTGTTAAACTCTTACAAAGAACCTTTCCTCTGAGCCCATCTTCCTTCTACTCCCTGACTTGCCATTGAAAAATCTAATATGAAAAGGGCTGAAATTAGGCGTTAAATAGTAATAGAACTGAGGCTCAAAAGTAAGATTTCCATCAACAGATTCCCTCTCCTCCCTCCCGAGGGTCTTCCCAGGCAATGCTGCTACCTATCTCAAATAAAATGGCAAAAGAATAAGGACAGAGTTTGACTTTCACTCCTGCAGCCCCGTGGACTATGTTGCTTTGCCCATGGTCCCATTCATGCCATTTCTGCAGCCCAGGAATGGCCATCCCCTCAGCACCTTCGTGCCCTGCTGCCCTGTCTGCGACGTGGCCGGGCAGGCAGGACCCACTGTCATCTGGCCTGTGACACAAGACAGGCACCGGACTCCAATGCCTCTTCAGGCTCAAGCACCTTTATAGATTACACTCAGTCCTCTTTTTCATGCTCTTCCTGTTTTTCAAATGTCAATTAAGATTTGTCTCGAAATTAAATATCTGATGCCATCATCAGAATAGACTAGTGCTAGCTTTCACAGCTGAAGTTGTTCCTCTCTTAACCCTGATGATACTTTATTATTTATCAGGCACTGGGACTGAATGTTTCAATCTGCTTGTCTCACGTGATCCTCCCAACACCCCTCTGAAGCGGGTCTTACTATCCTCCCCGTTTCACAGGGTCTGAGACTCTGGAAGGTGACATGATTTCCTGGGTCACAACATCACTTGAGTAGTGAGGTAGGATTCAGACCCAAGCTTTGAAAATGTTCTAATTTTCTTTAGAAACCAGGGTCCTTCTTAATAACACACTGAACAGAATCGAATGAATATCTCACATTGTAAGATGCCTCCTGTACATCTCTGTGTACTTAGCTATTATACACCAGGTTTCTATTCACCTACTCACAGCTAATGGTCTTTCAGAACAGAGAGTTTTAGTAAAGTATGATGAGGGCTTCAGGCACCTGACTTGCTGTGTACTATGGGAAGATGGAAAACGTTTTTCTCTCTAAATGGTTTTTGAAAGAATTAATGCAAAATAGGCACACACACACAAAAAAGCTTTCTATTCCTCTTCTGTGACCAATGTTCATCAACTCACCCTTCCCCATCCTTCTAATTTGTATCAGTTACAGTTTAAGCTGAAGCAGACCACAAATAGTATAACTGCTCCAATTAAAAAAAAAGACAACGTGTTTAAGGCTGTGGCAGCTGTGTAGATCAGGTAACAATGCCAAGCATGTGTATTTTGCCTCACATGACAAAACTCATCTCTTCTTGAGAAAGTAAGCAAATTAACATTCATGACCCAAAGTCATATAATAATACTTTATATTATACCACTTTCACACACATTATCTCTGTTATCTCCATGCAAACCTATTGTCCCTGCTTGAGAAATGAGGAAACTGAGGCTCAGGTTGAAGAAATGCCTATGGCTCACGTTCCTGTCACAGTTGCTTTTTTTTTTATTATTATTTCAGAATATTATGGGGGTATAAACATTTTGGTTATGTGTAATGCCTTTGCCTCACCAAAGCCAGAGCTACAAGCATGCCCTTCCCCCATAGAGTGCACACCCCATCCAACCTCATGGGTTGTGAGTTTACCCACCCCCAATACCCCTCCCACCCATCCGGTACCCAGTGAATATTACTTCCATGTGAGCACCTTGGTGTTGGTCAGTTAGTATCAATTGGACGGCAAGTACATGTGCTTATTTTTTCAATCTTGTGATACTTCAGTTTGAAGGATGGGCTCAAGCTCTAACCAGGATAATACAAAAGGTGCTAGTTCACCATTGTTTTTGGTGGTTGAGTAGTATTCCACGGTATGCATATACCACAGTTTATTAATCCACTCATGTATTGGTGGGCACTTGGGTTGTTTCCACATCTTTGCAATTGTGAATTGTGCTGCCATAAACATTCAAGTGCACATGTCTTTATTATAGAATGTCTTTTTTTTGCTTTGGGTAGATGCCTAGTAGTGGGATTGCTGGATCAAATGGTATTTCTATTTTTAGTTATTTGAGATATCTCCAGATTACTTTCCACAGAGGTTGTACTGATTTGCAATCCCACCAGCAGTGTAAGAGTGTTAGTATCTCTCCACATCCATGCCAGCATTTGTTGTTTGGGGACTTTTTGATAAAGGCCATTCTCACTGGAGTTAAGTGATATCTCATTGTGGTTTTGATTTGCATTTCCCTGATGATTAGAGATGTTGAGCACTTTTTTATATGATTGTTGGCCATTATTCTGTCTTCTTTTTGTGTTTGTTTGTTTTTTGTTGTTTTTTTTTTGTTTGTTTGTTTTTTTGATTTGGTTTTTTTGAGACAGAGTCTTACTCTGTTGCCCAGGCTAGAGTGAGTGCCATGGCATCAGCCTAGCTCACAGCAACCTCAAACTCCTGGGCTCAAGCAATCCTGCTGCCTCAGCCTCCCGAGTAGCTGGGACTACAGGCATGCGCCACCATGCCCGGCTAATTTTTTCTATATATTTTTAGTTGGCCAATTAATTTCTTTCTATTTTTAGTAGAGATGGGGTCTCGCTCTTGCTCAGGCTGGTCTCGAACTCCTGACCTTGAGCGATACTCCTTTCTCAGCCTCCCAGAGTGCTAGGATTATAGGCGTGAGCCACCGCGCACGCCCTTCTGTCTTCTTTTGAAAAGTTTCTGTTCATGTCCTTTGCCCCACAGTTGCTTTTGAAAATGCAGATGTGATCAGGTTCCCCATTCTTATGTCCCCAAATCCGAGTCCATCCTACCCCTTACCTCCAGCCTAAAATCTTCCAAAGGATCCCAGTTGGCTGCAGGACACGCCTGCAGGGGCGACAGGCCCGTGGTGCCTGGTTTCCAGCCTCTTCTTCAGCCTTCCCTCCAGCTGCGACCCTACCCTCCCTCACCTGCGCACTACAACAGCCAAACCACGTCACTTGCACCTTCCGCCAAGCTCACTCTCACCTCCATACTCCACCCGGATTTTCCTTCCCTGCCTTCTTGACCTGGAAAGTACCTCCTTGAAGACTCAGCTCAAGCATCCCTTCTCAACTGCGTCCTTTCCCAGCAAATCCACCCTGAAGGTAGAACTGAGTCCTTCCATTCCAGAAGCTCTGCCCCTAGTGCCCTGGGTGGAACAGGAGGCAGCTCCTTCACTGCACTAATGATCTACAGAGTAGTTGTTAGTTCAGCCTAACAAGTACTGAATTTAGAAGAGAGAAAGGTCAATGTAGCTGGTCAGTTGCAAAATCTTAAAAGAACTAAAAGGTTAAAAGAAGCCAAACAAGAAATGAAGGGATTCATGTTGCAAATAGTGTAATATATGTGTGTGTGTGTGTGTATGAATAGAAGACTGAGTAAAAAATCAGATGGTGAACCAGATTCATTCTCTTTACCAAAACACGGCCCTGAGTCAGGGAAAAGTGTTAGAACTTTCTAAATAGCAGTGTGACGCGGCATCTCATTTCTTACTGTCATACTCAACAATTTTAGAAATACAGGCAAGCTTTTCAGTATTCCTAAGAAACTATTTCTCTGTACAATAATTCCATTTTCCTGGGAAGAATGCCTTAATGGCATGGCATATTTATTTTTTAAATCACAGGGCGGACTTCGACAACATTTTCTTCCACTCTTCCATTCTTCTTCCTCTCCTCCTACATACCCTTGTTCAAATAAGTATGTATCATGCTAGCAAAGGGCCAGGAGAAAGCAAGCTTAAGAAAACAATTTTAATTCCTCAAGAGGTCTCGCCTGGGTTTCGCGTTTTTCAGTGAGTGAGTATGTGAATGAAGTGCGTCCATCCAGCCCTGCCTTTTACAGCCAGGGTTGTAGCCCAGCTTCCAGCCTCCTGTGAGGACACATTATTGGGTTTGCAAAGCAGAGATCACTGTGCAACTTGGGCAGGAGTCAGCTTCCAGGGCCGGGGCTCCTTCCAACAGTTCATCCAGGCAGTTCATTAAATGGTCTTAGCCAAAGGGTCTCCATTTAGTTGTCTTGGCCAGGGTTTGAGAATTATCCGTTGGCCAGTCTCCCAACCCTTGCTGCCAGGGCTTGCTGTATTCTTTGTCACTCATTGCCTGTGCCCTACTAAGCACACCACGGAGCCAAGGAGCTGGGCCAGGCATGACATAGATAAATACAAAGTGCTGGCTCTAGAGTTGCTATTATAGCACCTGCTGTGCATTGGGAACTTGACATATATTATCTATAACTCCTATGCAAGGAAACTGAAGATCACACTGGTTAAATATGATAATTTTCCCAAGAACTGGGGTTTGAACCCATGGCCTTCTAGCTTCCTGTCACGCTGTCTCCTGCTTTAGCTGGGACCTCACTGACTGCCTGGGCTTTGCGCATTGTGTGCTTCTCGACCACAAGAAATTAGATGAGCCACCAAGAATACCCTCCCTTTGTAACAGAACCAGGGAGGTCATGCGGGAGTCCCGGTTTGCACACTGTAGACAAAAGCACTAGACCAGTCCCTTCCCCGTCAATGAGCAAAGAGGGAAAAGTCTATTCAGCTTCCAAGGCCGTGGATGTCCTAAGAGGTCTACTTTGGAGAAACCACCCTAGATTCTCGAGTAGCTGGGCCTGTCACACAGTCCTCTCTCATCTAACTAGTGTAGAATGAACGAAGCGTGGGCTTGGAGCCAAACAGGCCCATGTTTGAATCCTGCTACCGTCTTTCTAGTCGCGAGATGTATTCAAACAAGTAGCAAATAGCTTTCTCCCCGCATCTCTCTCTTCTTCCCCCAGGACTTCTGCCCACAAAAAAGAACAAGTCCTGGCACTGCTTGTCCTGCTGTCCTTTGGGAGACGGCTTTGACGATTATCTCGCTAAGAATGCTTCCTTTCAAAATAGCAGAGAGGAGTGATATGGAAACAAACTAAAATCATGATATCTCTGCTCCTTTAGTCCAATAAATGCTGAGAATAAAAACCTAATTTGTGCGTGTGTGTGTGTGTGTGTCATCCCTTCCTTAGGTATCAGAGTGGAGGTGCCTATCAATCTGTATTAATTATAGATTTGGCTGCTGAAATAAAGACCCCAAATAATGGCAGCCTAAATTGGATGGAGGCGACTTTCCCTCACACCTAACTCTAGGTGCACAGGCATCCCAGCGAGCCACACTTCTGCTCTCTTGTTGCTGTCCCTCGGCTGTCACCCTCGTTTGCACAGTCTGAAAGGGCTCAATGCCACAGCCACATTCCAGGCAGGGGAGCGACATTTCTCCCAACCAGACCTGTGTTGAGAAGCAGAGCCAGCCCGGCCTTCAGAGCCCACTGCAGACCCGGCCCAGCAAGCCCAGCCGAGATCAGCCAGCCCCGGGGCTGGGAATGAATAAATGCCCAGTGCCGCATCCACTCCGTGGAGATGAAGGCTTGTTCGTTACGCAGCAGCACTGGGGGCTGACACCCGGAAGCTCTCTACATGGTCAGTTTGCATTTGTCCCTCCAAGTCCTTTCCCCACCCTGCCCCACCATTCTCTGGGCTTGGGGAGGTAGACCATTACCGGTTCCCCTGGCTTCTGGCTTCCAGTTGGGTTTGGACCATGAGAAGCACTTGCAGGAGACAGAGTGAAGTTAGGGTATTTATTTCCCTGGACCCCTCCCTGCAGGTCACCAGGGATAGGTTACATCCCTCTTCCAAAACCCACAGCTCCTAGCAGGTTGTCCAGCTCACTCACTCTCTGGATCCAGGAGGAGCAACTTCCTCTTGCCCCTAGTAATGCTTACAGCTGCCACTAGCCTAGGATTCAGCACGACTCTTTATTGTTGTCCCTAAATTCTGCCCACACTCTTGTTAGTTGCCCTTTTATTAAACTTTCCTTGATGACCCAGCCTGCGCATGCCATCCTTCTCTTAGAGCCTCACTGACACCTCCCTCCACCCACACCCACCTCCCTGGCCCCAGGGCCTTTGCTCATCTTATTCCTCTCCTCCACCCTGCCACATGGTGTGTCACCCTCCTCTTCATGAGTCCAAATGTGAGTCCCTTTCAAGGCATAGCTCATGCCTCCCCCTTCCAAGGCATTTCCCCTAAAGTCTCCAGGACCCAGTGAGCCTCCAAGATCCGGCACCCACACCACATAGCCAAGGTTTTGTGTCATCCAAAAGCACAGCAGGCTGCAGAGTGTGCCTGCAGAGCCCCAGAACCCTGAGAAGGCGCCACAGTGGTTGAGGGGAGAGTATCTGCAGAGCAGGTGGAATTCTGGAGCACTATTCAGAATGATGACATATTTATCTCATATATGTGATTTCATCTGAGGTTCATTGTTTTTAAAAAGTTCAAAACCTTTGATGCAGTACACTAGTCTTTAACTTTTTATGCACATAAATCTTTTCTGCCCAAAATAAATAATAGGAGCTTAAATATCTTCCAAATAAAGGAATTTATGCTCTTTCTTTGTTACAGCATATAACATGGGCAGATGAATGATGGGCAGATGGAAGGGTAGCGGGATGGACGGACGGATGCATGGATGGGTAGGCAGGTTCTCATACGCAGTTACTTCACAGGTTCTGCCCGCTTCTCAGCATCTACACAAATCCCACCGGCGCGGCATCTTTTCTGGTACTTCCTCTAAACTTTAAAGGCCAACTAATGGGGACTAACAGGTTGTGGGACAGAGTGGCTGGATTCAGCCCCACTTGGCAGCTGTAAATCCCACCTACTGAGACCTGAAAGGACGTGGCACAGAAGTGTGATGCTGTGGGAAGTCCTGCTCAAACACAGAGGAACAGTGGACTGTTCAAACAGTGCAACCGTGTTTTAAAAACCTATCATTTCTATCCCTCCCAAAAAAGATTTCCTACCTCCAATCTTCTACCATGATATTCACAGACCATAAAAATGAATAAAATAATCATCTTTGGCTGGGAGTGTTGGCTCATGCCTGTAATCCTAGCACTCTGGGAGGCCAAGGCGGGAGGATCACTTGAGGTCAGGAATTTGAGACAAGCCTGAGCAAGAGCAAGACCCTGTCTCTACTTAAAATTAAAAAAAAAAAAAAAAAAAAAAAAAATTAGCCAGGCACGGTGGCACATGCCTGTAGTCCCAGCACTTGGGAGGCTGAGGCAGGAGAATGACTTGAGCCCAGGAGTCTGAGGTTGCTGTGAGCTAGGCTTGACACCACAGCACTCTAGCCCGGGCAACAGAGTGAGGGACTCAAAAAAATTAATAATCATCATTTTCTCTTCCTTAATCAGCATATGCAATCACCACATTACATGTGCTGTAGCTCTGTTACTACCTGTTTTTTTATGGTGCTAATAACTTGTTTGTAAAGAACTATTTGCTGTGCCTCCATTTGGACAATACCATGTGAAAAGCAGCTGTTCTTTCTGCACATGTTTAGTGTGGGGTCCATTTTATAAAACAGGGTTTCCGGTCCTATCTGATGACAGTTAATTAAAGCTCTGCGAAGAGATACCCATTTTATACTGGAACTTCGCCTGTTTCAACCCTATATCTACAGCTTCACCGGATGAAGGGTACCGAGAGTCCTGAATCAACAGGCACCAGGAAAAGTTACCAGAACCTTCATATAGGCCCTGGTGTTTCTTCAAAAAAGAAACAGAGCCTAGAAAAAAAAGAGAGAGAGACAGAGACAGAGAGACAATGAGGACCAGCCAGGAACACAGGTGTTACTTTTTGACCCAGAGTGCATTTGAAAGAGTCCTTTCAACGGAAACAGCACTGCCCTCAAAATCAGCTCAAGTCCTCCCCCAACTCCCATGCCTGAGTTTCAGAATGCGACAGATCAGGAAGAGCTGACTCCACAGCACACGCTCTTTTCAGGGTATGAAAAAATCACCTGTTGGAGATGATTTGTGCTCACTTTTCAACTCTGTACCTGTTAATATAGTGGTTGAAAACTATAGAGCTCTAGAAATTACTTTTCCTGCTTTCATTTTCCATCACAGGAAACAAGGTCCCACGCGTTGCATTTTCCGGAGTCTGCAGTAAGAACTGGCTCCTCGCTCAGCTGGCCCTGATGTCTGGGCTTGCTGCTTTCTTCTCCTGCTGGGGACCATTTTCCTCCCTCAGTAAGTCAGCTGACTGATAGGTGCCCTGGAGCAAAGGGCACCTGGAGAGACCAGAGCGGGGAAGCCAGGAACCGTGTACTTGGTGGTGTCCCAGCACGGGTCGGACACGCACCTCCCTACAGGAGCTGCCCCGTGAGAAGGCACTCGGCACCATGGAAACGCAGGCCAGGCGACCTGCTGCTGCCACCTCCACGTGGCAACGTTTGAGTGAGCCCTGGAGTCTCATCCTTGCGGGTCCAGCTCCCATTGCTATTTCTGAGAAATGATCTCATACCAAGTGTGGGGGATTACACGTGTTATTCCTAAGTAAGAAAATGCTACTTCTCATAAGCAAGAAAAACAATCCCCAAGATTAGCATTTGAGGGACAATGTCCTGGACTGCACGGCCTGACACAATCCCCTGAGTGTCAGGTTGATCCCCACTGTCATCACAGGCAGGGAGCCCAGTGCTGGTCCTTCAACACTCACACCCAAGTGCCACTGCATCCCTTCCTGCTAATTCTCCGAGGCAGCAGAGATGAGGCTAGCAGTCTGCAGAAGGCTTTACACCAATGGCAGGAGCACAAGGAAAGGCAAACAGTTGCAGAGGGCACACAGTATTCCAGAGCTCGCCACTGGGGAGGACCCCAGGAAAAAAAGATCTCTTGAACTCCTCCCTTCCTAGCTCCAAATTGCCTCCAGATGTCACCTTTAAAGCTCAGCCCCCATCCAGGAGCACCCCTGATACATCTAGCCCCCACACCCAGAAGCGCCCCTCTCCTGCCCGTCTGGGTCCATGTTTCCACTCAGAATACACCTGTCAGGGGTCAGTAAAACAAACACAGACCGCAGCCTTTGTGCAAGATGCCAGGCTGTCCCTAGGGGCCCCGCAGCAGAACACTTGCATCTCAGTATAAAACCCCAAAGCCACAACACTGACAGAAGAGACGGGAAAGGGGTAGGGAGAGAAGGCAGACTTCCACCAAAAGCCTGCGAGGGCAATACTTCACCCAAAGGCATTTAGGAGACAGTTCCAGGAAAAATAAAAGGAAAACATAAATAAAATAAAATCCGTCCTCCAAGGTTGTGGTCTCCAACCCCAGGGCCGTGGACTGATACTGGCCTGTGGCTTGTTACCAACTGGGACACACTGCAGGAGGTGAGCAGTGGCTGGTGAGCCAGCAAAGCTGCATCTGTATTTACAGCCGCTCCCCATCGCTCATATCAGCCCATAAGCTCCACCTCCTGTCAGATCAGCGGCGGCATTAGATTCTCATAGGAGCACAAACCCTCCTGTAAACTACACATGCGAGGGATCTAGGTTGTGGCTCCTTATGAGATTCTAACACCTGACGGTCTCAAGTGGAGCTGAGGTGATGATGCTAGCTAGCCCTAGGGAGCAGCCGCAAATGCAGGTCACCATTAGCAGAGAGGATTGGCTGCACAAGAAATGTAATGCACTTGAATCACCCCAAAACCATCTTCCCCCACCCGCCCCTGACCATGGAAAAATTGTCTTCCATGAAACCAGTCCCTGGTGCCAAAAAGGTTGGGGACCACTGCTCCAAGACAAAGGCAGCGGCCAGCCCTCCCAGAGTAAGATAACAAAGACTGCATGCTTGGCACTGTTTACACAGAGAGGGAGGGCTTGCAAACTTACACCACTTATTTAGAAAAGTTTGCAAAAGTTAAACAACAACAACAAAAAGAATTCTTTCGTGGGTGGCCCTGTCTCCAGAGTCAATAGCCCTTTTAACTGTGGGTCTCCTCTTTTGTGGGTGCTTCTCACTATAGGAACTTGGGGGCACCCTCATGCCCTCACTCAAACCCCTTTATCCATAACATCTTCTTTTGTTATTTTCTTCCAGTCGGCACCTTCCACTACCCAGGCATCTCATGAAATGGTCAAGTACTGGATGTCCTTGCTGATGTCCTAGTCTTTAGAACCTTCCACTACTGGACACTCAGAATAAAATGTTCTTAGGACACACCACTCCTTGGGAGTTCTTCACAATCAGCAACGTGACAGTGGTGCACCTGGCCTCAGGGTCAAGACTTTCTGAGGCTGCAATCTTGTGTTGGTGGGAGGAGGTCCGGCGTGGTACCCAGCCCAGTGCTGGAGCAGAAGCTAGCAGAGACTCCTGACCACAAAAACCTCTGTCCTCATCCTTGTCCTTCTAGACCTCTCCACGGCATTGGAAACTGCTAAAGCCAAAAACTCCTTCCTTTTAAAACTCCCTGCTGCCCCAGTGTTTGCTTTGGAGTCAGGCAGACCTGGCAGGAGCCCCGAGCCCCCATGCCGCACCCCAGTGCGGTCCCAGGCTCGGTTCCTGGCCTCACAGGACCCCGTTTGCTCGCAGGTGAAGATGCATGGATGAGAGTTTGAGATGTTATCTAGGCAGCATCTCCTGCTGCTTTCTTGAGCCCTTTCCCTTTCCTTTGTTATATAGACAAAAAAAACCCAAACAGAATTCTAAACTCATCTGTATTTAATCTGATCTTGAGCTTTTCATAATGCTAATTTCTAGGAAGAAATGAGCAGACAGAATGAAAGCAGTTTTCTATACATAATGTCCTCAGAGGAAAGGCAAACATGCTGAAATCAAAGAAATCACTGCTCACCTGTGAGGTCCCAATTAGACTATTTAGAGTCTGGAGTGGAGACAATAGCTTGAAAGCAAAGCTTTTTTGCTGCAGCAGGCAGGGGACTTGAGAAAGAACATATTTGCAAAAAGTATTGAACTCCTAACAGACTAGGATCCTGGAGGACTCAGTGAAAGTTTACACCATGAACTAAAGAACAAGGGGAAAAACGTAGGATGATATAAAAACATTTTTCTCTACTTAAAAAGAAGAGTTCGATGACTGTGGAAAGAAGGGTCAGCACAGTTAGAGCCAAAATTTAGGCCTCTAAGACGTGCCACCTGCACAGTGGCCCCTCCATGGATTAAAGCCCTTGGACAGAAGGGGAGAGAAATACCCCAGAGGACCTTAGAAGGCCTCCAGGGCCAGTGAGACCATAACCTGGCTTCCCAAGAAGTAGTTGAGGAGAATTCAAGCCTTATGAAGAAGCCTCACATCCAACATGGCCACAGAGTCGTAGCCTAGTGCTGTGGTGTAAATGTCTGTGTCCTCCCAAAAGTCGTATGGTGACATCCTGGATCCCAAGGTGAGGGTATCAGGAGGCGGGGCCTTTGGGAGGTGATTAGGTCATGGGGTGGAGTTCTCGAAAACGTTAATCATAGGAGAAGCTGGGTGTGGAGTATGGGGGAGCCCTCTGTACTATCTGCTTGATTTTTCTGCAAATCTAAAACTATTCTAAAAAAATAAAGTCTATTTTAAAAAATAAAAGTTTCTGGAATAAAGCTGCTAAATTAGATATAAAACTGTCCTACAGGGCAATAGAGGAATAATCTTTGGAGTTACCTTTTCAGCCAAACAGAAATCCCTTTGCTGGACAGAAATCATTGGCAGCTTACCAATTATCTTCATTAACATTAACCCTACAGAGTTCGAGCCACAGTTGACATAGTTATATTCCCCTGGAGGCCCAGATGGTCCTCAGCTGAGCTTGTTGACCAACACTACAGGATGACATGAGTATTGCATGGATATGCAAATGCATCTTTTTACCTAAGTTTTGGATAATTTTATCTTAACAAACATAACCTGTAACCCATTTACTTCTGTCGTCACAGAAATCATCATGACTAAAGAGAACCATGGTTCTTACCTGGGAGGTCACACGTCGTAGCTCGCAAACCCATGGCCAAAATGCAGCTAAATGCTGATCGAGACATAAATTTCATTTTTGGTACAAGTTGAATACCTACTGTTAACAGACATGTTCAAAAGATGAAACCTAGAGGTGAGAAGGCTTGTAAAGGTGATATAGATCTATGTGCAACTTTGTGTAATTAAGAGAGCAAAACGTATATTTTAATTGGACCAGTACCAAAGGCAAGTTTTATACTTAAACATAAGAGTGAAAGGTCAGGGCAGCAAAAAGGTCTTCTCAAACAACATAGGCCTGAAAAACCACCTTTTTAAATGAGGCACTAACTGTGGATGCTTTCATTAGACACCCTGAGAAAGTGTAAGACCCTAGTAGTGACTGCATGTAGTCACAATAGTAGTGATTGCTTACTCATTTACGGTGGGTTTGAGCATTTCAATCCCTTCGGGTATGCCACCAAAAGTTTTAGCATTCAAGAATGACCTGCAAACGTATGAGCTGAGAATCACTGAGCCAGACCGTTAATATGTCAAGACTAAGAGGAAGCAAAAAAGATGGGAATCAAGTGAAAGGCTGAGAGATTTTCTGAGCCTATCTGCAAAATTTCTGCTTTACCGATTAGGCCCTAGGCAAAAACACTTCTGGCCTCATCCAAGCCTACAATTGCATTTCAAGAAAATAGCTCATAGGTTGAGAATTCATCTCCAACCAACTGATCTCAGGAGGGAGAAATGAAGGGGTGGAGGAAAAGCAATTCTTCATCTCGCTGAGTCTTAGACCACTGTCAACACTGTAATTGTATTATGCTTGCCGCTTATTTGGGTCATTTATCGGAATAAGGTACATGGGATAATTTAAAAACTAAATGCTGTCAATCACTTACAAAAACATTCAACTGGCTTACGTGTGGCGCAATAAAGTGTGGAAGGGACACTACATCCGAATTATAGCCATGTGTGACTTGACTTTTTTATTGGGGAGAGAGAAAATGGTTAAGCCCTGAGGATTGGATTTCTCTTGTCGCCCCGCCTTGCCTGAATAATGAGTTCCTGCTGGCGACAGGGTGGCGTGGGGAGGCGAGCAGAGAGGTGGTTTGGTGCACTGCCAAAGCCACGTGTGAGCTTCTCCACGGCTACCCTGGTCCTGCGGGAGGGACACATGAGAACCTCTCCGAACAGGTGCTGCGAGCACCTGTGTTAACACGCAGACTCCCCTGAGATCCCTCAGCCCTTCTCAAACCCGAGTCACCTCGAGCACCTTCACAGCAGAGCACAGGGCCAGGCTCCTCATCATACGCTCATCAAAGATTCGTACCATCAACAACACGGGCCTCCCTCTCACATTCCAGACCCCGCGCCAGGCATTGGGGCCGTTCTTGGATTCTCTGGAAAACAGTTCCCAAGACAAAGGCTTCACTTCTTGCCTTCAGCACCCATTCTTGACTCCACTCACCACTGGCCAGGACTCTGGGCAGGCGAGGCTGCCCACCTGGCGAGCAGACCCAGACCTCCAACCCTGAGTCCTTAGGGTCCTCAGCCATTAGGATCCTATGGCCATTGCTGCTGCAGTTGCCCATTCACCGCTATCCCCTAAGCACAGAAGCACCAAGAGACGCCCCACCAAGTCCCCTGGGTTCCAGTCACACTGCATTCTGTAGGAGCAGCCCTAGCTCCTGTTGGTAGTGAGGGTCTACCTTATCCATCAATGCAGTAAAATTCTTTTCTATGCCAGTTTGTCCACTGACATGAATAGCCTCACCTGACCTGGCAGTAGTCGCAGCTTCAGGTTGCGTGACTGCCTGGTTTCCCTCTGTGGGAAACAAACCAGGACCGTTACTAGAACAGAACCTAAAGTTGCAAGCTTGGGAAGCAGTGATGGTGAGAAGATCCAAACCCACTTCTCCACCTTGGCTCCTGTACTTGAGTTCTAGCCACCAGGAGCACAGCACCAGGGCCACTGTTTCAGTGCATGCCCTGCACGCTCGGGAACAGCATCCAACCCCACAGGTCGTTGCCCCAAAGCGAGCGCCTTAGCTGAGCCTTCAAACTGTCTCTCCACTCTCCCATTACGATAGCTATTTCCGGTTGATAACTGATAAGACCAGAGGACATCACAGCCAAGTGCCCACTGCCACATGTTGTGCGGGATGTGACGCCCACAGATCGGGTACCCTGTGAACCCTTGGATGGTGGTGCTAACAGAGACACATGGGCAGCGTAGGTTATTACAATAGTTCTGGTAAGGACAAATTGAAATTGAAATCAATCTGCCATCAACTGGCCAGTCCGGTCTCCTCAAAAAAAAATTGTGTCGTATTAAAGGCTCAGAATTAACCAGCATCAAATATGATTAAAAAGAAAAAAAAATAATAAAGGCTCAGCATTAGTTGTCCACATCCACGAAATGAGACACCCTGTCTATCTCATTGCTGAGAGCTTCCATAGTGGGAGTTCTCTTGTGGGTGTTAATTTAATCCAAGGCACAAAAACACACATGTATTGTGCCCACAGCCATAGGTTCATGCTCACGCCTCTCCCCAGATTTCCTGGTCACAGATCTTCCAATCCGGTTCCTTCTGGGCCCTGACCAAGCAGCCAAGCTATTCACCCTTGCCCCAGAGTCCATGCCAATCTGTTCTCAGGCCACTCCCCCCTCTTCATAAGGTGAGCCACCAAGTGGACTGCTGGCATTTCCACCCACTATGGAATTATCCCTCAACACTGTCCCTATGGCCACCATGAGAGGGGCTATAGTGTAGCAGCAGTCCATTTTCTACCAGCACCAAGACCCTGTGACCTTTCTCTTCCACTGTGCTGGTCAATGGTAGGTATAGCTGGTTAACCTTCCTGCCGTGGTAGGTTCAGGGCAGATATGTGATGTGAGTGAGACTCTTTGGCATTTAAGTCTATGCATTCTCTCAGCAACGCACCCCAACAGTAGTGCTAGGCTGGGGAATGCGTAGTTTCTCCTGTAAATTCCTTGCCCAATGGGTGGTCACTACTACTCTAGCAACCAACCAGAACATGACACCCTTGCAGAGTAGGTCATAAAAATGTCCAAAATGCCAGACTCCACTCTGCCCAGTTTTACAGGGCACTCTGTAGGCCGCGGCTGTTACTGCCAGTTTGAAAGCCATTCCTATAGAAGAATGAAAAACCACAATTTGGTTTGGACCAGCACAAGTCGTGTTCTAGCCAGCTGAGAGATTGGCATTCCTAGGAGAATAGAAAAGTTAAGAAATCTGCAAAAGGTTTGCCTTGTGTTGATTTTTCCAGGGATTTAGAAGTTGCTGGATGCTTCGAAGTATTGAGTGACTAATTTCCCTTCCCTTTTTCTAAAATCTCACATGGTGAGTATTTATTTCCTGTAAACCTGCCAAAAGAGTAAGTTTTTTTTCAGAGTTAGAATAATTATTTTAAAATGTTAAGTCCTGATAGCAAATATTATCAACATAGGCACTCGAATCTGTATACAGCAACTTAAGAAGTATTCGCTTCTTTTGGTTTAGGAGCTTGGGAGTTTAAAAAAAAAGAGAGAGAGAGAGAAAGAAAGAAAACTTCCAAATATTTCTGAAATGCTTATATTCCCCTGAGATTCAGGCTCGCTTATGGGATGAGAACGGTCAGCCCAGGACAGTTGGCAACTCCAGGTAAAAATGTGGCTATGATTTGTTTTTAGTTGTGTTATTACACCTCTCAAGCCAAGGGTGCAGGCTGGCAGTGCCCTGGAGAAAGGAGAGAACTAGGCACCACCCACACCTTCCTTTAGGGCGGGCCCCAGACATCCTGGAGCAGGGCCATGCTGGAACCAACCCACGCCAGGCCTCCCTGAGCTGCCCCGAACCGGAGCAGCGCCTTCCGCACCAGCATTCACTGGAGCCTCCTCTGCACAGGTCTGTCTAGCTGCAGATGCGGATTTTTTAATTGGGTGCTTGTGAGTGTCGTAAGAAGTGTCTCTGTAGAATCTATAATTTAGGCTGGAGGATGGTGATAAAACAGCATGGGAACCACTACCTATTCTTGCCATATATTAATAGTAAAGCTGTAGGCTGTGCATTCCAGAAAAGTACTTATTGAAAGGAAGGTATTCTGTCTTAAGAAGTAGATGTGCAATTAACCTGGAATCTAAAAAACATTTTTTCGAAAAATAATGAGGAAATTTTATTTTTAAAGAAACAGAATACAGCCTTGTGTGTTATGAAATTCCTTTGATTAATAAGTCACGTTATTTATGAACTGTGGTAGAACCAACCTTTTGACCTACTGTACAAATTACCAATTGATCATTTGGGAAAGAAACCAAAGAAAGAGCTCTTAATCACACTAATGCAGAAAGACACACGAAGCATGACCCAGATATTAAAAAGGGATCAGCACTTTCAGCACATGCCATTCATGGTTGAGCTGAGGAGGCTGCTGCCTGGGAGCCTTATAAACAAAGAAAATGATGGAGGAGAGTTCGGGAAACGCTGGCCCAGGAGACGCAATGGTGAAATCAAGAAGATCTGGAAAGAGGTCTGGCTTCAACAAAAAGACAAGATATAAAAGGATTCTATTATTCTAACTTCTTGCCCACCCTTGCCCTCCTAAAAATTTGTATCCAACTAGACAGCATGATTGATTGCAAAGCAGCCACACTTTTCATGAGCTCCATCATGGTTATAGTTACAAGGATAATGTTTAAATTAGGATAACACTAGTTTCTACAACAAACAGAATCTCAAAAAAGTGTATAATGGCTCAAAGACAAATAGAAGTTTACTTCTTGCACGTAATTCAGCAGGAGGGTGAAATTCTTATGTTTGACAGCTCTATTCCACATGGTGATTCAGGAACCCAGGCTTTATCTGTTTTACGGCTGTGCCATTTCCTAGGGCCTTGTTGTCTTCTGCAATGAGACATTAGAATGGGAACAAGTGGCCAGGTGGTGGCTCACACCTGTAATCCCAGCAATTTGGGAGGCTGAGGCAGGGACAAGGAGGCGGGAGGCAGGGATCGCTAGAGGCCAGGAGTTAGAGACCAGACTGGGCAATAGCAAGACCCCATTTCTCTAAAATATAGAAAAATTAGCCAGGCATGGTGACACACACCCGTAGTCCCAGTTACTGGGGAGGCTGAGGCAGGAGGATCACATGAGCCTAGGAGTTAGAGGTTGCAGTGAGCTATGATGACGCCACTGTGCTCTAACCTGAGCAACTGGTAAGACCCTGTCTAAACAACAACAACAACAAAAAGAATGAGAATAAATATGAAGAGGGCACATTTGCCTCTTAAAAAGCCTGGCTCAAAAGTGACATGTAGGCCGGGCACGGTGGCTCACGCCTGCAATCCTAGCTCTCTGGGAGGCAGAGGCGGGCGGATTGCTCAAGGTCAGGAGTTCAAAACCAGCCTGAGCAAGAGGAAGACCCCGTCTCTACTAAAAATAGAAAGAAATTAATTGGCCAACTAAAAATATATAGAAAAAATTAGCCAGGCATGGTGGCGCATGCCTGTAGTCCCAGTTATTCAGGAAGCTGAGGCAGTAGGATTGCTTGAGTCCAGGAGTTTGAGGTTGCTGTGAGCTAGGCTGACACCACATCATTCTAGCCCAGGCAACAGAGTGAGACTCTGTCTCATAAAAATAAAAAATAAAATTAGTTAATTAATTTAATTAAATAAAAAGTGACATGTAAAACTTCTCATAAACCACTGGCTAGAACTTGGTTATGTGCTATACTCACCTGCAAGCATGCTAGAAATGCAGTCTTACTGCATGCCCAAGAAAAGGAAGAAATGATTCTTTGGTGAACATCTAGCCATCTACTTGGAAGCAGACAAATGCTTGTTCATCTTTGCATGGGGACCGCCTGCTGTGCACTGCAGGGTCTGTGGTCATTCAACACAAATGGAATGAATGAATGAATACTTGAATGGCTTCCAAGACCATAGTAATAATAATAATAATAAAAAAAACATTCATTGAGAGCTGATTATATGTACTTTTGTAAGTTATGTCCATATATTATCTTGTTTAATCCTCAAAACTTCGTGATGCTTTACAAATGAGAAAACTTAGGCATGGAGAGATTAACTAATTTACTGAAAGTTATATAGCTGGCAAGTGGCAACGCTGGATTTTGAATCCAGATTCCTTATTCTTATCCACTATGTTTTGCGGTCTCCCAGAGTGTAACTTTTTATCACAACTATTATTCATGCATACAAGAAACTAGTTTTTAGATTTGTATAACCGAAAGTTTAGCATGATCTAGTGTAGTGTTTCTCAAATCAGACTGCTGGGTGGGATCCATCAAGTTCACTATGATGATTTTTAAGTTTTGAATTTCCATTGCAATGATAACCTTAAAAGAAAACCATAGAAGGTAACAATCTCGGTCTGCAGATTTAATGTATGTAAAATACATTACTTAATTTTCTATAATTAAACTTAGTTTCTAACATTGAGTCTACTATTCCACCAGGAGTACCAGCAACTTGACCTCAGATCTCCTTGTTCCCCTCATCCCCTCTCTCCAGGATTTTGTCACAATTCCATGGCCTTTCACAGAGCCCAAACACCGAAGCGTGGGGTGGGCATGGGTGCTATGTGGGAGGAAGGACATCTGTCCAAACAAGTGGTCACTGAGGTGTGGCCCTCCAATCTTGTGCCAGTGCCTGCCACTGGACAAATCTAAGCAGAAACCAAAAGGCAAGAGGCCCGGTGGTGTGATTCATAAAGATCAGCCTCCCAGGTCACAGACGTGGCTGGAGAACAGAGAGCAGACCTGGAGGTAGAAATGGACGATGACCAGCACGTTGGGCGCACTCTGAAATGTCTCTGTCACTAGAGACTAAGGGACCATAAACCAAGAAAGCTTGCAAGCAATTTCTGCTTTTCTTATTCATCAGATCTCTCCTATGAGGTCACAGGCACAGAACCCAAGCACTTGCTTGAATGGTTGGAAAAGGAAGAAAAGAAAGGGCTGTAGAGGAAAAACACAAAGAGAAATCCATCAATCAATTAAATCTCAAAACATTGTCTCAGAATTTTTAATCATCTGGATAACCATCTTGTAATCTGTAACTGCTACAAGAGTTCAGGGCCTGCATTTGCATTGAATAATGGACTAGCCCCAGGTATTTCTTTATTTACTAGCTCCTATGGTCAATAAGTATTTAATGAACACCTATTATGTGTCAGGCACTGTTCTAGACGCTAAGAAAACAATAATGAGAAAGGCAGGCAAAAGACCCCCCCCCCCCCAATAAGCAGATATTCAAGGAACATGGCTCTGTTTTTATTCTCATGGGCTAATGAAACAAGACCAGGGGTGGGTTTCATAACGAAATAATCATTTGGGCCAACCACAGGCTAAATTTTATCACGATGTGCTATTAAAATCCTGTATTTTTCACAGCAATTCAAAGAGAAAATAATAATGTGAAAAATGGGGCCATCCCACAGCAGATAGAAATGCCAAGCTGCAAAGAACCAACGCCAGAAAAGTCAATATTGCAGGTTCCATTTTATTTCAACAAAATTGTATTCACTGCCCATTATTAATGTGAGCTTGAATTTTATTGAAGTTTTGTTCTCATTTAATTTGTATATTTACTCTTAATTCTGTGGTTTTATAAATGCCATAAACATAAGATGTTTACATCTAGTTATATGCTTGTTCACTTAGGAAACATAAAATAAGTTTAGTCAACACAGGGGGCCTGTGGAAATGTTTTTCCTTAAAAAAGAATGTTTATACCTCGTTCAAATTTGGAAAACCCTGGGGTAGTGAAACCACACTTGATGCTTTTCAAATCCCAGCTTCCCCACTTACCACCAGGTCTTTCAATTTCTATCAGTCTCGATTTCCTCCTCTATAAAATGGGGATAACATGAACACATCGCAGGACTGTGCTGGGAATGGAATGAGATCATGCATGTGAAAGAATTGTCTGATACTTGGCATATCCTCGGTGAAAGCTAATTCCCATTCCTTTTCTGAAAACATCTACAAAATGAGTGGGAAAAAGAAAATACTTAAAATGGGAACTAATAAGACCACATCTTTAAAGAACTCTTCTCAGGAAAACAGAACCATAACTTAGCCTGGAAATTTCCAGAGTCTTAGTGACTGGAAAACTTAACGACATCCACATAAAAGAAAAAAAGAGGAAGAAGCCATAGCTAAAAAAGAAAAACAATGCTCATGCTCCAAATCTAAGCAAAAGTCTAGCTCCACTTCTTGAGAAGGAAATGAAAAGAAATGTTGGAGATATAACCCATCAAGCTTTCTATTTCCACAGGGCATGCTCACACAGGAATGAGTTACCTTATGAAAAGGATTTTAAGAAAGGAGTGTTGCTTACCTGATTCTGCTTATTTTGGGTACTCAAATCCTCCCTACAGCAGTGTGGGCAAGGCCCTTTTGGTCTTTATGTTTGGGTAGACTTAAAGCTCATTTCAGATCTCACCTTGAAACACAGCTCCTATTTGATTTGATAGCCCAGGTAATGACTTTGTTCTCTTGGCCCTGCAAGTCCCTCTAACTTAGGAGCTGTCTTGAAACTTCAGTTACTGCTTCAATCAGTACTCTCTCTGCTAGTGACTTTGTCCCTGGGTCAAAAGAGATGGACATTTTACTCCTCTTGGAAGGAAGTATCACTTCCTTATTGGGGTTCAAGCTAAAAATGGCTTTTTGCATCAAGAAAGTAGTGCCCCTTCCAGTGTCCTCTGCGCGACTCCCACACACGTGACGTAGGACAAACTCCTCAAGACTAGGACCCTGTAACTCAGAGCAGGGCAATGAACATAATTGAATGGATCAGGGAGGGATAACCACAGAAGGTGATGGCTAAACTGAATCCTAAATACAAGAAGGATTTGGCCAGGGACAGTGGCTCATGCTGTAATCCCAGCACTTTGGGAGGCCAAGGCACGAGGATCACTTGAGGCCAGGTATTAGAGAACAGCTTGAACATAGCAAGTCCCCATCTCTACAAAAAGTACAAAACTTAGCCGGGCGTGGTGGCCCACAGTTGTAGTCCCAGCTACTCAGGAGGCTGAGGTGGGAGGATAACTTGGGCCCAGGAATTTGAGGTTGCAGTGAGCTGTGATGATAGCACTGCATTCTGGCCTGAGCAACAGAGCAAGACAATGTCTCTAAACAAACAAACAAAATCCCCGAAGGATTTGATTTAACCAGTTAGAGCAAAGGAGAAAGCCATTCCAGGAAGAAGCAAAAACTATATGCAAAAGCGATTAGGCATAAAAGAGACTGAGAGTAGCTCGGATTGACTGGTGAGTATGTGGGCATAAGGAGAAACAAGATGAGAAAAGTGTCACTTAATGCCGAGGATGTGCTCTGAGAAATGCATCATTAGGTGATTTTGTCTTTGGGCAGACATTGTAGAGTGCACTTCCATAAACCTAGGTGGGATAGCTAGGTTTACTACACACCTAGGCTATATGGTACTACACACCTAGGCTATATGGTACTACATACCTAGGCTATATGGTACAGCCTAGGCTCCTACACTACAAGCATGTTACTGCACTGAACACCATAGGCAGCTGGAACATAATGGTAAGTATGTATCTAATCATATCTAACCACAGAAAAGGGATATAAAAGTACAGTGTTACAGTCTCATGGGACCACCAGCATATATGTCGTCCATTGTCGACTTAGACGCTCTTATGCTGAGCCTGACTGTATACAGTTAGGACTTTGCAGCCATATACACCCTACTTGAAATCCCAGTTGTGGGGAGACTTTTTTTAAGTTCTCAGAGTCTTGGTTCCTCATTTGCAAACAATATTTCAAAAAGTAAGCAATAAATGAAATCATGTCTATAAATAAAGTATGAAAGATGATGGCACATGATGTGTACATATAGTAACTTATTAATATTAATATATTAATATATAAGGCTAGAGTGTTAAGAAGAGCAAGATTATGAACAGCTTTGAATGCAGTTCATTCAACTAAGTCATAAAAGCTATTTGGAGCCACTGAAGGATTTTTAGCTAGGGAATGGATAGATGGGGGTATTTTCATTAAGGAAGATATTTAAGCACAAGGCAGTGTGCTAAGCACTGTGGGAAGATGTTTGGATCAGAATCCTGTCTTATACTCCCAGCATATCATTTGTTGCCATCAAGGCTGGTAATTTAATGTAGGTCTGTTGCCGACTTCAAAACAGGAAACTCTTCACTACTTTCCACTTTTTTTTACAAAGTTGGTGGAAGGAATCTGGAGCTGGGTCAAAAATAGCGTAGTGGGAAGTCTACCCAGGACCTGAAGGCCTTGCAGCCCCAAGGCAAAGTGCTTTCTTTTCCTCTGTGAGGAATTAATAACGTAATACGTTCTAGAGTAAAGGTCACTATACCCTATGAAGTAATCCTAATTTAGTAATTCCTCCTGAGGTAGATATGTCTTACTTATTTTCTAAACTGGCATAGCAGCCATTAGAGGAACTCCTTGAAAGAAAAACACTATCAAATTCAAGATGAGCCTTTGGCCCATTGCGGTGGCTCACGCCTGTAATCCTAGCTCTCTGGAAGGCTGAGGTGGGAGGATTGCTTGAGCTCAGGAGTTCGAGACCAGCCTGAGAAGAGCGAGACCCCGTCTCTACTAAAAATACAAAAATTAGCTGGGCGTAGTGGCACATGCCTGTAGTCCCAGCTACTGGGTTGGCTGAGGCAGGAGGATTGCTTGAGCCCAGGAATCTGAGGTTGCAGTGAGCTATGATGATGTCACCACACTCTAGCCAGGGTGACAGAGTGAGACCCTGTCTCCAAAGAAAAAAAAAAACCCGAGCCTTCTGGACATCTGCAGCATGGTGCTGCTGAGTTGCTCAAAAGTAATGAAAATGAAGTACTGTGTTCTAACACAGATACCATTTTCTATAATAATGAATTACTTAAAATTTGCATTGACTAAGACAGTTGAAGGTTAGTACCATAATCCACTTCAGATAGGAATACATCGAAATATAAAGATTTTTTTTTCCTTAAGTTTTTTCACTATACTACGTTGAAGGAGACATTTCCATGTAAATGCTGCCCTCTTGTGGTAAGAACCAGTTACTTCAAAGATGGTATCATTCCAGTGGAATTTAAGATAATTTGTGTTAATTATGGCTAGAAGATGACAAAGTTAAATGATTTATTTTGACAGTAAAATAAATTTCAGCCACAAAATACTTTTCCTTGGCAATCTCCAGAACTTTTCTTCTTTCTTTATGGCTTTCTCATTAAAATCAATTTTGCTTATTACACTCCTGTTGAAAAGTATAAAAGTAAAACATGATCACAGCAACCAGTGAAAAAGATTTATTCCCACTGAGACAAGCTAATTTAGTTCTTTCAGTTTCACTTCCTGTGGCATGACCAAGGGTACCGTGATAAACATTCTTGTGCGTGTCTCTTCGTATATGTACCTGTACATGTGTAAGAAATCCTCTTTGTTTGTAACTGGAGAAGTCTGGGTTGCAGGGTGTTATATCTTCAACCTTACTAGATTGCCAGATTCTTTTCCAAAATGGTTACCCCAAATTATATTTCCATCAGCTGAGTATGCGCCCGCCTCCTCACCAAGTCATGTTTGTGAACTGTGCCAACCTGATAGATGAGAAAACAATACCCCAGTATTGTTTACACACTTCCATGATTACTTGTGAGGTTAAGCAGTTTTTTTGTGTTTCGTTTCCTCTTGTCGCTCAATTTCCTGTTTACGTCCTTTGCTATTTTTAACTGGGTTGTTTGCCATTTTCTTAGTGATTTATAAAAGTTTTTTATATATTCTAGACACTAATCACTAGTTATTATATCTTCTACCACTCTACGTACCATTTTTTCACTTTTATTATGGTGTCTTTTGATGAGCTGAAATTAATTTTAATGTAGCCAAAATTATCGATCTTTTCCATATGTTTGACATGTTTTGTGTTTTGTTTGAGAAATCCCTCCCTACCCCAAGGTAAGTAAGATACATTCTTTTATAAATTTTTTATCTATTTTTATTTTTAGAGACAGGGTCTTGCTCTGTCACCCAGACTGGAATGGATCAGAGTGGATCATAGCTCACTGTAGCCTCATACTCCTGGGCTTAAGTGATTCTCTCACCTCAGCGTCCTGAGTAGCTGGGACTACAGGTGCACACCACCACACCCAGCTAATTTTTTTTTTTTTTTGTAGAGACAAGGTCTTGCTATATTGCCTAGGCTGGTCTTGAATTGGATTCAATCAATCCTCCTGCTTCTGCTTCCCTTAATGCTGGGATTACAGGTATGAGCCACTCACTGCACCCAGCCAAGATATATTATAAACAATTTAGTTTTGCATTTCATACTATTTTATTTTATTTTATTATTTTTTGTGACAGAGTCTTGCTCTGTTGCCCGGGCTAGAGGGCAGTGGCGTCAGCCTAGCTCACAGCAACCTCAAACTCCTGGCCTCAAGCAATCCTCTTGCCTCAGCCTCCCAAGTAGCTGGGACTACAGGCATGCGCTACCATGCCCGGCTAATTTTTTCAATATATTTTTATTTGGCCAATTAATTTCTTTCTATTTTTTAGTAGAGATGGGGTCTCGCTCTTGCTCAGGCTGGTTTTGAACTCCAAACCTTGAGCAATCCACCCACCTCGACCTCCCAGAGTGCTAGGATTACAGGTGTGACCCACTATACCCAGCCCCACGATTGCATCTTAATTGCTATGGTTATAGTAAGTTTATATTGGGTAGGGCAAGTTTTCATTTTGATGAAGTCCAATTTATCATTTTTTTTCTTTTATGGTAGATGCATTTTGTGTTATGAATAAGAGATCTTTGCCTAACAGACATTCACAAATATATTCTATTTTCTCTCCTAAAGCTTCATAGTTTTAGCTTTCATATTAAGGTATATAATCCATTTCAAAGTAATTTTTGTACATGACAAAAGATAGGGGTCTAGGTTCATTTTTTCCCCCACGTGGATATTCAATTCCTTCGGCACCATTTACAGCCATACCTCAGAAAGGGTTCAGTTCCAGGCCATCCTAGTAAAGCAAATCTTGCAATAAAGCAAGTTATCCAAATCTTTTGGTTTCCCAGTGCATATAAAAGTTATGCTTACACTATACTGTAGCCTATTAAGTGTGAAATCGTCTTAAAAAACAATGTTCGTACCTTAATTTACAAGTACTTTATTGTTAAAAAATGCTAATGATCATCTGAGCCTTCAGCATGTCCTTACTTTTTTGCTGGCGAAGGGTCTTGCCTTGCTGTTGGTGGCTGCCGAAGGTTGGAGTGGCTGTAGCTATTTCTTGAAACAACAACAATGAAGTTTGCCACACCGCTGATGTTTGACTCTTCTTTTCACAAAAGATTTCTCTGTAGCATGCAATGCTGTTTAATAGCATTTTACCCACAGTAGACTTATTTCGAAACTGGAGTCAGCCCTCTCCAACCCTGCCGCTGCTTTATCAGCTGAGTTTCTATAATATTCTAAATCCTTTGTTTCGACAAAGTTCACAGCATCTTCACCGGGAGTGGAGTCTACCTCAAGAAACCACTTTTTTTTGCCCATTCGTGAGAAGCAACTGTTCAAGTTTCATCACGAAATGGCAGCAATTCAGTCACATCTTCAGGCTCCACTTCTAGATCTCTTGCTGTTTCTACCACATCTGTGGTTACTTCGTCCATAGAAGTCTTGAACCCATCAAAGTCATCCATGAGGGTCGGAATCAACTTCTTCCAAAATCCTGTTCATGTTGATATTTTGACCTCTTCCCATGAATCACAAATGTTCTTAATGGCATCCAGAACAATAAATCCTTTCCAGAACATTTTCAATTGACTTTGCCCAGATTCATTGAGGAATCACTATCTACGGCAGCTATATATTTTATTTTGGAATAACATTATACTTACAGAAAAGATGCAATAATGCTACAGGTCCTTGATACTCCTCACCCAGTTTCTGCTAATGTTAATATCTCAACACAACCATAATACATTTATCAAAACTGAAAAACCAACATTGACACATTACTATTAAATAAATTCCAGACTTTATTTGGATGTCACCAGTTTTTCCATTAATGTCCTTTTTCTGTTCCAGAATCCAATTCAGGATTCCATATTGCATTTATTTTTTATTCCACCATTTTTATTATTATTCCACCATTTATATATATATATATATATTTTTTTTTTTTTTTTTTTTTTTTTTTTTTTTTTTGAGACAGAGTCTCATTCTGTTGTCCAGGCTGGCATCAGCCTAGCTCACAGCAATCTCAAACTCCTGGGCTCAAGTGATCCTCCTGTGTAGTTGAGACTACAGGCATGCGTCACCATGCCTGGCTAATTTTTTCTATATATTTTTAGTTGTCCAGCTAATTTCTTTCTATTTTTATTAGACACAGGGGTCTTGCTTAGGCTGGTTTTGAACTCAAGACCTTGAGCAATCCTCCCACCTCGGCCTAGAGTGCTAGGATTACAGGCGTGAGCCACCGCGCCCAGCCATTATTCCACGATTTATATTTAATGCAATTAATGATATGGCCAGGCTTAAGTCAGCTAGGTTTAAGATATGGCCGGCTGTCAGCATGCTATTTGTTTTTTATTTGTCCTATCCTATCTTTGTTCTTCCCTTCCTGACATCTTGTAGTTAATCAAGTACTCTTTAGTACTCCATTTCACCTGGAGACCTGCCTGCACTACTACATCTTCTTAACCCTCATTAACAACCTCCCCCGGTGGAGCCCATCAGGCATTCAGACCCCAAAGAAAAAGATAGAAAAAAGGTGTTGCTCTGCTCCTCATGCAGGGCTTAAAACTCAAGTTTCTTTACCATCTTTCCCCACCAAGGACTGGCATGCCAGGTACAGAGAAAGGGGCACCTAGGGCACGGACCACCATGGCTGGCTGGGCCAGCTCTGGCTGTTGCTGCCAGGTGACTTACTAAGCCATATCAAAGGGCTGGAGTTCTGAAAGCAAGAAACATCACTGGAGCAAAAACTGCAGTGGAAGTTACAGATGTGGAATACTCAGTAGTGAGTTGTGAAGTTGAAATAAACCCTTTTCTACACTAACAATAACAAATCCACTAGGCTGAATCTTTCTGTTCTTTTTTATTAAAATATTACATAATCATTGTTATAGGATGAGGTGATCAAAGAGTATGCAGCCAAAATGTTAGGGGAAATTATCAGGGGATATCAGACAATATTATTCTGGATTTTATGATGTTTGTGACTTCCCTCATATATTGTCATTTCTGTTGTCATTCCAAATACATACTCACTTTCATATCTAATTTTGTACACGTAATTTTTAGTTATTCTTCTTAAAGATCACCCTTCCCAAACTGTGTAAACTTCAGGCTAGATCCACCCTTGCTCTATGTTTGCTTTTGTTCCTACCATCATAATTCATACTTCAAAATGTATACATACATGCACATATATAGTATTTATACATATTCTCATATTCTCTCTCCCACCCAAACACAGAGAGAGAGAGAGAAAGAGGAGAGGGATTTTGCAGTTTTGTTTCCTAACTCTTATTATATGAGCTGCATTTTTTTTTTTCTCCAGGCATCTCGGGGGTGTACAATATATTAGGGAAGTCAGAAACATCATAAAATCCAGAATAACATTAACTGCCTGATATCCCCTGATAATTTTGAGTCACATCATACACAGAATATTAAAAGGTCTTGTTAGGGGCAGGCGCAGGTTGGCAGCACTAACCACAGGAAAAGAGGAGGGGGGCAAAAATGAGGAGGCCAATGAGCATAAGATAATACTGATGTCTGTGATGTCTTTGCCCTTTTTATGCTACCAAACCTCAGACTGCTGCCTTTTAAAAAAGTTCTTATAAAAATCTTTTATTGTGGTAAAATATACAAAAATTTTAGCATTTTAATCATTTTAAAGTTTCCAATTCAGTGGAATTAAGTTTTTCACATTGTTGTGCAACCATCGCCACTACCTATCTCCAAAACTTTTTCATCATCCCTACCTGAAACTCTGTGCCCATTAAATACTAACTCCTTATCACTCCCTGATGATCACTGCTTTTTTCCTACCATTTCTTTTCTATCTGGTGTTGTTGCACTCATCTTAGAAATAGCTATTTCTCTCCTTCCCCCAAATACTCTGCCAGCTATAACTTGGTAGGAACTCTAAAAGCCATTTTAAAATCTGTTAACATTTTTTGAACTCAAACATTAATATGGTTCCAACTTGATTTTTAAGCCCTATTTCTGTCCAGAACCCTACGTTAAAGTGAAAGAAAACAGCTGTCATTCACTGTGCTTTCTCCCTTCCACACCTCTGTTCCTGCCATTTGGAATGTCTTTTTTATTTACCCCTTCCTATTGCTACCTACGCCTATGGAAATCCTTCAACATCCAGCTCATATTCTAACTTCTAATCGAGATTGTAGTGATCCCTCTCTGCCCTTTGATCTCTTACTACAGCTATTATCTATTCTAAAGTAATTCATAATAGAAATTCTATACTGCAGTTATGTTTCTTTAATGTCAACCATACTGAGCTCCTCAAAACAGAAATTAAGCTATATTATTTTGTTCATTTAATCATTTTCATATTTTTCACTCAGCCAATGCTGTCCACTGTATACAAAATGCCCAAAAATGTTTGCTGAATAAACAAAGATAATTCTAAGTCATAAACTCCCCAGCTCTTCTGCTTGGATTTTTTAAAAAGGTAATTATATTTACTTCCAATATCTTGTGTTCTAGATGGTTAATAATCATCTGTAATATGATAATCCTATCACATCAGTTACCATCAGATTAACAAAGTATATTTCTGAATTAAATCACTATTTTGCCAATCTGGAAATTTATTTGTACAGTCAAATCTGAATCATTCCATTGATTCTAAAAAAGACTGCAATGCTCCAGGTAGTCATCATTATTCACAATTCCCACGTAGGGCAAGATCCTGCAGTTTTCCTTAGCTTCCTGTATTTTTACTGGATGTCAAAGAGAACAAGGTACACGTGCAAGGGAATAAGAGCTGGTAGAAATTTTCCGCGTTTGGATCAGTGCTTCTTTCTCTGCGGCATAACTCCAGCTGAGTTGTTGTCACTCTGCCACTCGGCTTCTCGCTGGCCAAGCCTCTCCTGGGAAAAGAGGGAAGGGAAGAAATTGCTACGGAGACATGGTTTTTCAAGGGATGACTCTACCCTGGACTCAGCGCCACCCGTTTTCCATTCGGCGCCGAGTACTGCATTCCTCCTATTACTTTCTCTGTCAGTGAGACCTATATGCGCCAGCAAATTTAATTGATTCTAAGGGTAAAGATATTAATAATAAATACCACTTATATTGCTTTACAATCCAAACTTCCAGTCGTTATTTCATGTGAGCTTTTAAACAGCTCTGGGAAATAGGTATTATTTCTATTACAAAGAAGAGGCAACATTGCTCACGAGCTACGGGGCCCATGGACCACAGGGCTTAGACTCAAATCCGGAGGCTGCCACCACTCCGAACCTTAAACTTCGGAGAAGGTCGCAGTCCGGCGGTCCCCGGCTGCTGCCAACACTTCTCCCTCTGGAGCTTCCCCAGATATCCCGCCTGCCTTGGATTCCGGGCAGCGGTTACCTTCTTGCATGGCCCATCTGAGCCGCAACCAGCCACCATTTACCCGCTTTCCCCAAACCAGGAAACTACCGAGACGTAGGTGCTCGTTCGGCCTTTTCCCCGCCCGAGAGTGCAGAGCGTACAGGGCGAGGCCCCAAGGCCTCTCACCCCAGGAGTTACCCAAGAACCTGGACCAGCATTGGTTGGCTTACTCGGGGTTCCAACACCCACCCAAATATCACAGAAGCTCCCAGCCCCGGGCTCGTCAATCCCCGCGATCACAGGCCGCTCTAGCCCTGCGTGGAGCCGGCAATCTCGTTGCTCCCGCCTGACGTCATCGGCCGGCGCCGCAGCTCAGTGGCGGGCACGCGCAGCCGAGAAGATGTCTCCGACGCCGCCGCTCTTCAGTTTGCCCGAAGCGCGGACGCGGTTTACGGTGAGCTGTAGGAGGGAGGGCGCGGGCCTGACCCGGCGCTAAATTTTGCCTTCCTCTCCTTGAAATTATTCGAATTTTGCCCTGGGGTAAAAGCGAGACAGAGGTTTGTCCGCCGTAGCGTCTGCTCCCGGCCCCGTCGAGGGCGGAGAGGTAGGGAAAGACGCACAACCTGCCTCTTCCGTGCGTCCTCTGCTGTCCGCCTCCGCCCACCCGCCAGCCGGTCCCCGGGCCCCGCGTTCTGGGTGCCTTAGGGCCCGGCGTGGAGAGCTCACCTGCAGACCGCCTCCGTTCCTGTCCAGCCCCTCTGCTCGCTTCGTGGAGCAGGTGTCTCTGAAACTGGAAGGGGAGCTGCTGAAAGGGGAGAGTGGGAGTGGTCTCAGCCCAAAGTCCTGGCTCCGGTCCCGGCTTAGGAGCTGCCAAGTGGTTGTTCCGGCTGCCTGTTCATCACCCTTCAACCCTCAGAATCTCACCCCTAAGAGATCATTGAGGAGGTTCTTTCTATGCGAGAAAAGGCAAACATCACCTTGGAAAGGGTTACCAGATACCATTTTATTCTTGCCCAATAGAGAAGGGTAGTTTGACCGTTTTGGAAACACTTTATGGAGTGGCTTCGTGTTAATTCATTTAACTATAACACTAAAATTGTGAAACAGGCCAAGTTTTAGTATCTTTGGTACATGAGATAGAAACTGACACCCCCAAAAAGTTGTAACTTACTTCACTGGTTTTTCTGACTTTAGACCTATTATTTTTGTTGCACGTCACAGTAACATATGTATGAAGAACACCGTTCTAAGTAGTTTGTATTCGTCTCTAGCATTTGCACCAACATTTCAAGGCATGATTCAACCACTCAGATATTTAACTGTGTTTAGGTAGTTATAGTGATGCAAGAATGAAAATTCTGTGAAAGAAAATTGATTCTTTGTAGTCAGTAGTTTTCTTGTTTGCAAGTATTTTCTTTCATAAAGTGTGGTTGGTTGGTTTGAGACAAGAGTCTTGCTGGGCTAGAGTGCCGTGACATCAGGCTAGTTCATAGCAACCTCAAACTCCTGGGCTCAAGCAATCCTTCTGCCTCAGCCTCCCTAGTAGCTGGGACTACAGGAATGCGCCACCATGCCCCGCTAAATTTTTCTATATAGTTTTTAGTTGACCAGCTAATTTATTTTTATTTTTAGTAGAGACGGTGTCTCACTCTTGCTCAGGCTGGACTTGAACTTCTGACCTTGAGCAATCCTCTTGCCTTGGCCTCCCAGAGTGCTAGGATTACAATAAGGGTGAGCCACCATGCCCGGCCATGTGGTTTGTTTTTTGACTGATTATATCTTGTCAGTGGCATCAGAATCATTTTCTTCGTATATCTTTTTGATGGCATCAGAATAGTTTTCTTCGTGTGAATTTTGCTACAATCCCTGGTGCTTTGAAATTCTGCTAAGAGTAACTGTTAGAACTATCCAAGATCATATTAGCCCTGAAAGGGATCATTTAATTGGAGATTATCTATTCTAGTGCTTCTCAAGGTTCAGTGTGTGGTGGGATTACCCGGAAATCTTGTTAAATGCAGATTGTAGTTCAGTAAGTCTAGAATGGGGCCTGAGGTGCTTCATTTCTAATAAGTTCCCAGGTAATGCCACTATTGCTGTGGCTGCTGGTAATAAGGATCTACAACCACCCTCTTATTTAACTGGTGAGAGAAATGACATAAAGGGGTAGGCCCCAAAATACTCAGCCTATTAGTGGCAGAGCCAAGAGTGGACATTTCCAATATAGATTTAACTCCTGTGAGGTAATAAGATGACTTTCCAAGTGTATGTGAATTTTCACAGAATGAATGACTTTGCAATACTTTTGTCTCAATACTCTCATGAATGTGATATTTAAAGATATAGTAGAAGGAAAAACCTAGAATGAAAAAGTCTACCTGGGAAGCTCTTGCTGGATTTAAAGTGAGTAGGATCTGTATCATCAAGTGGCATTTGGAATAAGGATTACCAAGAGAGTGACTGATAGATAATTTTTCCCAGGTATAAATATTTTTTAGTTAGATATCAATGCATGACATGGTTTTCAGTAAATAATAAGAAAAATCTTTCCAATTATTTGCCATTTTCATTTTTCTAGAAGTCTACCAGAGAGGCCTTGAACAACAAAAATATCAAGCCGTTATTGAGTACTTTCAGCCAGTTACCTGGCAGGTAAGTCATTAATATCTGTGACAGATAGTTGACTGAATCTTTATACTTACTCTGAGCTGTTTAAAAAATGAGGATGTCTTTTCTTTTTAATAGTGAAAATGAAAAAAAATGTACCCTTGATCAGGCTTTCAGAGGTGTACTAGAAGAAGAAATTGTAAGTATGTTTCTTTAATCATTGTTCAAATTTTGCTCACAAATTAATAAACCATGTTTTTTAAAAAGTGCTTTTATTCTTAGAATAGATATTTAAATTTTTTTTTTCTAGAGTAAGCTTGCTGCCTTATGAAAACTGAGTTGATGATAGTATAGGAGTTTTGATAGCATGGGTGCAATTTCAGGGTTTGGTTTAATAAATGAAGAGAGCCCTCTCTAAGTGAGATAAGAAAAGTTAACATGAGATCTTAGCAAGAACCAAAGGTTGAAGCTGGGCTTTCTCAATTTGCTGTATGAACAGTCAAGTCGTATAAGTGGCACAAAAGAGTGGCATCCTCAACAAAGATGTTGAGCTTAGCTAGGATTCCATGCTCTCATTTTGCTATGGCATCCTCCTCAGTAAGCATACATAAATAAGCCCTCTCCAATGTCAGTGGAGAAATCTAACCATAAAAATATTTGAATTTATCTACCTAGAGTGGGGTATCTGAATGAAAGGAAAAGTTTCAGTCATTCATTCTTTGTCAAGCAGAGATTGGGTCCCCAAGACCTACATTCTCTTCTAATGGCCGTAATGTAGTGTGCCTTGCTTTCAGACAATTCTATATCAAAAATGAGTCTTTCCCTTTCTTTGGACTTAGTCACTTTTTTGTTGTGAGGCATTGGGCAAATTGCTTTTCTTTTCTGAGCTTCAGTTTCATCTGTAAAAGGAGAAATACCATTCTCAATGTTGTGTAAGATAACACTGAATGAAAATTCAATAAATGTTGGTTATTTTGATTTTATAGACATTAATCACTACCTCCCTTATATTAAAATCCTTCCTCAGACACGTTGATGCACCAGTACATACACCTGGCCCAGCTCTTGTGCTGAGCCACTGATTGAGTTATGGCCTCAGCACTTTTGTACTTGATTAGCTTATAGCTTTAATGATGCTAATGTAACCATTTTCCTGAGACCATTAGATTTTCAGTGAGTCACCTGCTTTATTATATTTCACACCTACAATTACTGATTCTACATATTACTGTTTACTTTTTGTATTTTCATCTTAGAAAATAATTTTATCTCCTTTAAGAAATATTTTTCTTCCATATTTGTGATAATCAGTTTAATGTCAGAGGACGTGTTTTTATTGTTAGCAAATTAGTCTGAACTCTTGCCCTTAAATTGTTTCTCCTCTGTTGGTAGATAAATCATTCATCATGTGAAAACGTTTTAGCTATTATTTCTCTTGCTATTGGGGGAGTAACTGAAGGTAAGTATGGTTTTGTTCTGTTTTTTTAAAGTAATCTTGGACATGACATGCTTTATTTACAACTTCTCCCCATATCTCTACACCTATCTGATTATATTTATTCTTCAAATTCTGCCTGACTCCCACCTTTGCCAAGTTGTCCCAATCAAATTAGTTCACGCTTTTTCTCATCTGTGCTATTCAGTGCACATTTGGGCACTTTGTTCTCCAGTTGTTGTGTTCATTCAGTAAGTATTTATTGAGCATCTACTATGTGGCTGGCACTGAACTAGGACTAGGAAATTGTGGTGAATAAATCATATTTCCCACCCACAAGGAGCTAATGGAGGAAACAGATGTATGCATGTCTTACTGTGGTGTAAGTACTATGGTTAAAGTGGGAATTAAGTGTGGTTGGAGAGAATAGAGTAAAAGTGACTTTCTAAACTTGACTCTGAAGGAATCAGGAAAGGTTTTAAAAAGGAGGCTATACATGAGAGCCAGGACATGAGGGATGAAGAATTTGTCAGACAGAAACTGAGAAGGAAATAACTATACAAAGGCCAAGTTCAGCATGGCTGGGAAACTGTGGAGCAGGAGGAGGAGAGAATAATGAGAACGAGAATGGTTAGGAAAGAAGCAGAGAGAGTCATTTGTAAAGGGCTTCGTATACCATGCTAAAGAGCAGCTATGGAAGAATAATTGCAAAGGGAGAAACTACTGGCAGAAAAACTAGGCAGGGGCTTATTAAAACAGGGCAGTGGCAGCATGGAATAGTTTTAAGAGACTTTAAATAGGGCACATAGTAAGTACAGAGTGCCTAACACATAGTAGGAGCTCCCTAAATATTTGCAGAAGGAAGAAATGAAAATATAGCTCATCAGTATTCTTTAACCAATTTGGTTAAAATGCTCATTTGATTAATTCAGATAATATATGTGAAAAAACTGCATTTTAATCTGTAAAGCACTATTCATATAATGGACTATGTTAATATTTACTTCTACAGAAATTGGAATAACAAGGTAAAAGTGGTCTCCCAGTATAGCAGCAAGCTATTTTGTGAACTTAAGTTCATTAATTCTTTTTTTTTTTTTTTTTAAACGAGGTTCTGGGCCCCAAGAGAGGGGGGCCCCAGAAGTCACCCAGTTCATTAATTCTGACTTTACATGTTAAAATTTTATATGAGCTGCCTAATCATTCATTCATTCATTAGGCATACTTAAATGAGTTGCACAATACAGTGTTCCTTGCCCAGTTCCTGTCAGACAGTTTGCAATGTGTGCTTAGTTCGTTGATTAACTTGTTATATTACTCTTGTAAGGATGTTTTTAACATGCAAAGTCATATAGAATATATATGTAGAATATTTAATTGAGAAAGGAGTACTTATGAACTTAAACTGTGAATAAAGACTTAAATGCATTTTTATTTTAGTTTTAGGGGATACATTTCTTCTTATAAGAGATTATTGTTTATTTATGTGACATATTTTCAAATTGTCCATAAAAATGTTTTGTTAAATTCAACTCGGCAAATAATTTATTGAGCTTCTATTCAGTGTCAGACACTTTACTGGTTAAAACATACAAAAATGCCTACACTTAAAAATTCTACATTACAAAGGTAATTAGGATATGCCAAATGCTTTAGTAGATTAAAGTACAGTGTGCTTCAGAAACATAGATGAGGTGCCTCCTCAAAGATACCAGAGAGTTTTTTAGATGAGCTGAAATTTACTCTATGCTTTGAAAGATATAATAAAGAAGAGGAAGACTATTTAGGCAGAAAAAAACATTGTAAATGAAACCATGGAAGGATAAACATAACACAGTGTTGGGGAACTGAGGAGGTGTATCTGTGGCAAAGATTAAGGTGAGCATAGAGATTGGTGCAGAAGCTGGGGCACTGGTTTTGAAAGTTCTGAGGAATCATGCTATAACCCAGTGGTTCCCACACCTGCCAGCTTATCAGAACCACTAGTGAATTTCTGAGACAGAGTCTCACTTTGTTGCCCAGGCTAGGGTGAGTGCCGTGGCGTCAGCCTAGCTCACAGCAACCTCAATCTCCTAGGCTCAAGTGATCCTCCTGCCTCAGCCTCCTGAGTAGCTGGGACTACAGGCATGAGTCACCATGCCCGGCTAATTTTTTGTATATGTATTTTTAGTTGGTCAATTAGTTTCTTCCAATTTTTTTAGTAGAGACGGGGTCTCACTCAGGCTGGTTTCGAACTCCTGACCTCAAGCAATCTACCCGCCTCGGCCTCCCAGGGTACTAGGATTACAGGCGTGAGCCACCACGCCCAGCCGTGAATTTCTATTTTTAAATGAGATTCCCAGGCCCTCACTTAGTTCTGTTGACTCAGAATCTTTGGCAATATAATCTAGATAAATTTTTTTTTAAGTTCTATAATTACTAAATGTGAATTCACTTATGCCAGACTGTACTGCAACTAAGGGCAGGGAGTATGCCCCTCAAATCTCTTGGATGTATAGGCTATATAATATGACAAAATCTAAATGTTAGAGCTTTCAAGGTCATCTAGTCCAATCTTATCTCTGGCTTAGCCTGTCTACATCCCTGATGTGAGGTCTTCCAGCTTCTGTTGAATCATGCACATTGATAGAGCTTACCATTTGGGTCCTGTTAGTTCTGATTATCAGAAGGTTTCCCTTGTATTGAGTTGGAGTCTACTGCTTCATTTCATGCACTGATTCTTAGGCAGTATCCCTCACATTGCATTTCAGATATGATCTTACTGATGCAGTGTAGACCTGGATATATTTACTTCCTTTTACTGGGAATACTATATTAGTGGAGTGTTTTGGGCTTATAGTGTCCCTAGATTTTTTTCCACCATATATCATGTCTAAGTGGCTACTTAACACTGTTGAGTATTAGTACCCACTACTTTAAAATAGAAGGAAGAATGAGTAGGGATAGAAAAGTATTTCTTGCTAATCTAAATGACCACTTCTCAAGAAAAATCTTTGTTGTTCTCTAATAACATTGACTTTGGAGATAAATAGTAACTTCTTACCTTTCTTTCCCCTGAAACAGTACTGTTATTTTAAATGTTAAATCATAGTTGAAATCAGTGTTAAATCATAACACTGTTCAAATGTGTCAAATCATAACACTGTTATGATAACAGTGTTAAATCTTTTATCTTTTTTGAAGATAATCTTTTCAAATCGCAAAGACAATTTAGCAACATTACAAAACATTTGAAACAAATAAGGAAAATACTAGTCATAATTCCTCTACTTTTAAAAACTACCATTCATTTTGGTATAATGATTTTGGTTTCAAGTCTTTTTTAAAATTTTTATTGTTGTAACCATAATATACATACAGTTTTGAATCTTTCCTTTTTCACTTAACATTATATCATAAGCATTTTTCCAAGTTATTATAGTCATCATAACCATCATTTTTAATTGGCTGCATTATATTCTTTTGACTAGCTTAGTGGTGAAGAAAACAGACTGTGGAGCCAGACTGCCTGGGTTCGTATCCCAGCTCTACCACTTACTGGCTCTGTTATCTTGGACAAGTTATTTAACCTCTCTGTGTCTCAGTTTTCTCATTCTATAAAATGAAGATAACGATGTGATCTACCTCATAGGGTTATAAGGATTAAATGTGTTCCTATATGTAAAGCACTTAGTGTGCCTGACATATAGTAAATGCTCTAGATCTGCAGTCCCCAGTCCCCAGTCCCTGGGCTGGTACTGGTCTGTGGCCCGTTAAGGAACCAGGAGGTGAGCAGAGGGCAAGCGAGCAAAGCTTCATCTGTATTTACAGCCACTCCCCATTGCTCACCATTCTCCTACCCCTACTCCACCCTACCCTATCCCTGTCCGTGGAAAAATGGTCTTCCCTGAAACCAGTCCCTGGTGCCAAAAAGGTTGGGGACTGCTGCTCTAGATGCTGTCAAGAATTATTATATCATCATTACTTAGTGCACATATCAAAAATTAAGGATGTCCTGTTTGGGGACTTTTAGGTTGCTTCCATTTCTTATCCTTTTAAAGCCTTGTTTTGCGTGACAAAGTATACTTTTTAAGATATTCAGAATTATTTTTCAAAGACAATCTTACTCTACAGTTGTTTAAACTTTTAAATTGATTTGTGCTCCACTTGAAGGTATTTGTACCGCATCTACACCTTTTGTATTGTTGGGAGATGTTTTGGATTGTCTTCCTTTGGATCAATGTGACACGATATTCACTTTTGTGGAAAAAAATGTTGCTACTTGGAAATCAGTAAGTGCCTTAGTTTCTTTTCCTGCTAATGTTATCTTTCTATAGATACGAGTTCTGAGGGAAGATTTTTTTTTTTTGCTTGTTTTTCTAATATTGTTGATTGCAAAATGTTTGTCTCTATTAAAGAACTATATATTGTACTCTCTTGGGAACTATGTTTAGAGAAGAACTTGAAGTGCGAAATTTGATTGAGTAGTAAATATTAACTTGAAAATTAATACTTTCACATGTTTAAAATAGTTATTTAGTATTGTTTTCTTATATATCTGAAAATATTTCGTTGAAAATGTTATTTGCTTAAAAAAGTAAAAGTGGCATAGTAGATTTTCAGTGCATGTTAATGTTGTTTTTTTTTTAACATTTTATTTTCTGTGACTTATTATTGAAAAGTGTGGGAACAACCTGAAGAATAGTAATAATTTCTGTCTTAATTTCAGAATACCTTCTATTCTGCCGGGAAAAATTATTTACTACGTATGTGCAATGGTAAGTAATTCAATGATAAATAATTTTTTAAAAAATGTTTATATGGCCAGAGGCTAGGTGCAGTGGCTCACACCTGTAATCTGAGCACTCTGAGAGGCTTAGGTGGGAGGATCACTTCAGGTCAGGAGTTTGAGAACTGCCTGAACAAGAGTAAGACTCCACCTCTACCAAAGTAGAAAAAATTAGCCGGGCATGGTGGTGCATGTCTGTAGTCCCAGCTACTTGGGAGGCTGAGGCAGGAGGGTTACTTGAGCCCAGGAGTTTGAGGTTGCAGTGAGCTATGATCATGCCACTGCACTCTAGCTAGAGCAACAGAGTGACACTCTTATCTCAAAATAAAAAAAGTATATATGGCCAGAAAACAGATGGTTGAATTAAATCCCAGTGATAACATTTTAAAGGTAGATTAATATCTTCTTTTCTTTTTTTTGGGGGGGGTGGACATGATCTCACTCTGTTGCCCAGGTTAGAGTGCAGTGACATCATCGTAGCTCACTGTAACTTCAAACTCCTGAGCTCAAATGATCCTCCTGCCTTAGCTTCTTGAGTAGCTGGGACTATAGCTGCAAGCCACCAGGCCCAGCTGATTTTTAAATTTTTTGTAGAGACAGGATCTCACTGTGTTGCCCAGGCTGGTCTTGAACTCCTGACCTCAAGCGATCCTCCTGCCTCAGCCTCCCAAAGTGCTAGGATTACAGGCATGAGCCCCTACACTCAGCTGAGTATCTTCATTTTTAATTAATAGTCTGGTTTATTAAAACCGATCATTCACTTTAAACTATTTTTCTTCCAGGTATAATGAAAATAAGAAAAATTTAGTAAAATTTATCTTGTTCCTGCTGAGCTTGTTTTCTTAATTTATAGTTCTTTTTTGTGGCAATGGTTTCTACCCCCTTTTTGAAGACTGCTCTTTAAGCAAATACTCTTGCCAAACTGATTAAAATACTTAGGTATGGTTGTAATGAACATAGAATGATCTTATCTGTGTAACATTCATTTCCATATGTTGTTAGATCTCTTAAGAAGATTATCTAAATCCCAGAATACAGTCTTCTGTGGACGAATTCAACTCTTTTTGGCTAGGCTTTTCCCTCTATCTGAGAAATCAGGTAAGCTTTTATACATTAAATAAATTCTCTGTGGGAAAATCTTTTTCAGATTTTAATGGCTTAAAGTCTGTCATAATGATAATGAGAAAAATAGTTCTAAAAAGTTGAAAGATATAGAAAATGGTCACTTTATTATCTTTTGATTGTAAATAATTATACCAGTCGTATTGTATAATACATGTAATCCTGAAAGAAAGCCATTGATTCTTTAAGTTCAAAGCTTGTTAATAATAATATGCAGTTGAATCACACTGAAATATGTAGATCATGTCTATATTTCATTTTATAACGTATGCTTATTTTTGTTTCACTCTCCCTCAGTTATTACTGTTTAGCCATATTTACTTTTTTATAAATTTTTATTATAAAATAACACTCATGTAGAAAAGTGCATAAAGCAAATATATAGTATAATTATGAAGCAAACACTTGTATAACCACTGTCCATCTCCAGAACCGGAACATTGCCAGTTCTTCAGAGCTTTCCCCCTCCCCAGTCTGTTCAGATAAGCCAGATTTTAATATCTCTTTGCTTTAATTTTTCCTTCCTTAATATCAGGCTGATATACCACCTACTTTATATGTTGTGAGGATTAAATGAATTAAAATACATGAAGAACTTATAATAGTGCCTTCATGTAATAAGACCTATATATTACCAGTGGTTTTTATGTGCTTTCTTTTGTCATTCTGTTGCTTTTTTCTTTCCTACCTATTTTATGTGTTCAGGGTTAATGTAGATTTATCACTTAATCACTTGCTGTATTTCTCACTTTCCATCTGTGATCATTTTCCCTGTAGACTTTTCTTTGATGCAGGTACGTTTTGCCTGAAAATCTTTACTTATCCTTAATCCTTAAGAATGGTTTCAGTAGATTGAAAATTCTAGATTGGCATTAGATAAAGGATTTCATTTCATGGGAAACAATCTCTACTTTGTCTTTTGTCTTCTATTATTTTATAGACAAGTCCCATTTCAGTCTCACATTTTAAAGATAATCTAGATTTTTTTTCTCTGCTCTTGAGATGTTTTTTCCTTTGATTTTCTTCAGTTTTACTATGGTACTCTAAGCATGAATTTCTTTTTATTTATCCTTCTTGGAATGGAGGGCATTTTGAATGTATGGATTAGTGGCTTTCATTCAGTTTGTAAAAATCTTAGCTATTATCTCCTCTAATATTGCGTATGCCTCTTTTTCTGGAACTTCAATTAAACATCCATTATACCTTCTCATTGTATCCTCTGTTTCTTACTCTTTATATTTCTCATCTGTCTCCTTCCATCATATTCTAAATTCTTAAGAATTGTTTTCTAGTTCATTACTTCTCTCTTCAGCTGTGATTAATCTATTAAATGTTCTTAATTTCATTTATTATATTTTTCTTTGTATTGTACTTTTAACTTCCAGAAGGTCTTTTTTAAGTCTGCTATGTCACTTTTTAGTTTCTTATTTCCAACTGATATTTGCAAGCTTGTTTTTTAGGTTTTTAAACTTCGTGAGCATTGTTATTTTATTATCTCTGATAATTCCAGTACCTTAAGCCTTTGTTGGGTCTGTTTCTACTGTCTGTTTTGACTGTTTTCTTAACTCATGGTGTCTTATCTCTTTGTGTGTCTAGTTATCATTGGATGTTATATCTGAGGAGATACTAGAGAGAGTAATTTTGAGGCCTACATTAGATACCTTTCTCCAGATAGGATTTTCATTGCTTCTGCCATGCACCTTTCAGCAGAGTCTACTACCAGTCTAGGATTACCTTAATCCAGTACAGTTTAAGGCCTGTGATTCCCTAGATCATCCAGAAGACTTGGTACTAGGCTATAGTTTGGTTCATTCCACCTAACAGTGTAGCCCAACAATTGCCCAGCTTTGAAGATGGTTGGTGGTGGGATTTATCAATTTATTACATTCCTCACTTTCCTTGGGCCCAGAGATTTACTTTTATCATCTTAACTCCAGGGAAGCTACTAAAGGAGTGGTTCACTTTTGGAACTGATTCCTTCTGTTTGGCTGATGTCCTCTAGGCAAGAGTGGCTTTGTGCGCTGATCACGCACTGTTTATCTTTTTTGCCTTCTGGATTTTTACCAGATATTTCTCACCATTTTGTCAGCTCTTTACTGGTTTTTTTTTTGGGAGGGGGGGCCGGTGTTTGAGATAGAGTCTTGCTCTGTTGCCTGGGCTAGAGTGCTGTGGCGTCAGCCTAGCTCACAGCAACCTCATACTTCTGGGCTCAAGTGATCCTCCTGCCTCAGCTTCCTGAGTAGCTGGGACTACAGGCATGCACCACCATGCCTGGCTAATTTTTTCTATATATTTTTAGTTGGCCAATTAATTTGTTTCTCTTTTTAGTAGAGATGGGGTCTCACTCTTGCTCAGGCTGGTTTCGAACTCCTGACCTTGAGCGATCCGCCTACCTCAGCCTCTCAGAGTGCTAGGATTACAGGCGTGAACCACCATGCCCGGCCTCTTTACTGTTTTTAAGAAAATCATTTTCCTATTTCATTGCCTGCAGTAGTGCTATGAACTTGGTGTATACTCTATTAATATTTATAGAATTACTGTAATGTATCCAAGTTTTTAGTTGTCTTTAGTGGGAGGGTTAATCTGAATAATGTAGCCTTCCATTAGTGGAAAGCTCACCTTTTTTAAATTAATTTTTTACCAACTTTATTGAAATGTAAATTTGCATATCATACAACGCACCAATTTGAAGTGTATAGTTTATTGTTTTTTAATTCATACGGTTGTGCAATCATTACCACAGTGTAATTTTAGAACATTTTTTCCTCTAAAAGAAACCCCATGGCCATTAGCTGTCATTTACCTCAATCCTTACCCAAGTCCTAAGTAAACACTAATTTTAGGTCTCCATAGATTTTCCTATTCTGGGCATTTAATATAAATGGAGTGATATAATATGTGGTCTTCGTGACTAACTTCCTTCACTTAGCATAAATGTTTTCAAGGTTCATTTATATTGTAACCTATATCAGTATTTCATTCCTTTTTATGGCCAAATAATATTCCACTATGGAAATAATACCACATTTTGTTTGTCTGTTCATCAGTTGATGGACACTTGGATTGTTTCCACTTTTTGACCATTAATGCTGCTATGAACATTTGTATACAAGTTTTTATGTGGACATATGTTTTCATTTCTCTTGGGTATTTGCTTAGAGTAGAATTGCTAGGTTATATGGTAACTTTAACTCTTCATTTCTCTTGAGTACATATCTAAGAGTAGAATTGTGGGGTCATATAATAACTCCCTGATTAAATTTTTGAGGAACTGTCAAACTGTTTTCTGAAGAGGCAGTACCATTTCATAATCCCATCAGTAATGTATGTGGATTTTAATTTCTCTATATCCTTGCTGATGTTGATATTATCTTTCTTTTTTATTTTAGTTATCTTAGTGGGTATAGAGTGGTTTTGATTTTCATTTCCCTAATGACTAATGATGTTGAGCATCTTTTCATATGCTTATTGGCCATTAGTATGTCTGTCTTGGAAAAATGTCTATTCATATCCTTTGCCCACTTGGAAAATTAGGTTATTGTTGAGTTTGTAAATATTCTTTATATATTCTGGATACTAGACCTTTATTAGATAAATAATTTTTAGATATTCTGTGGATTGTCTTTTCATTTTCTTGATGGTATCATTTGTAGTATAAAAGTTTTAAATTTATTTTTTTTTTTCTGGCTTGTGCTTTTGGTTTCTTATCTAAAAAGAAGTTACTTAATTCAGGGTCACAAAGATTTACTCCTATGTTTTCTTCTAAGAGTTTTAGTTCTTACAATTAGGTCTATGATCCATTTTGAATTAATTTTTTTTTTTTGAGACAGGATCTCACTATGTTGCCCAGGCTGGAGTACAGCGACTATTTACAGGTAACGATCAAAGTGCACTGTAGCCTCAAACTCTTGGCCTCAAGCGACCTCCTGCCTCAGTCTCCTGAGTAGCTAGGACTACTGGTGCACGCTACTGCACCCAGCATTTTGAGTTAATTTTTGTATACGGTGTGAGGTAGGGATTCAGTTTTATTTTTTTTCATGTAGATAAGAAGTTGTCCAAGCACCATTTGTTGAAAAATTATTCTTTCCCCTACTGAGTTGGCATCCCACCTCCTTTATTTATACCTTTAAAATATCAAGATCATTGCCACGTTAGAGCCTTGGCATTAACTCTTTCCTCTGTCTGTAAACCTTTTGTTCATTATTATCACATTATTCGCTTTTGCTGATGCTCAATCTCAGTTTAAATTTCCCTTCCTCCAAGAGACTCTCTTTGAATACCTAATCTAAACCCATTATTACCACACAATTTCAAATGTCTTTTTAGCATTTAACACGATGTGGTTTTTTTCTGTGTGTTTTTGTTGTTCACCTCTGTATTCTCTGTGCCTAGAACAGTGCCAGGCAATCCTAGCACTCAGGGAAGCCAAGACAGGAGGATTACTTGAAGCCAGGAGTTTGAGATCATCCTGAGTAAGAGCGAGACCCAGTTTCTACAAGTAGAAATGGTGATAAATGTCTGTGGTCCCAGCTACTCAGGAGGCTGAGGCAGGAGGATCACTTTAGCCCAGGAGTTTGAGGTTACAGTGAGCTGCAGTGACACCACTGCACTCTATCTGGGGTGACAGAGTGAGACCCTGTCTCAAAAAAAAATGCGAATGGATAGAAATGTGAAATGAAATGACACATGTCCCTTATAGGCATTAACTTGTGATTTCTTTCTCTGGAAGTTACAGAAGACATAAGAACAAGGTTGTAATTCCAAGGCATTCTTTTATCCTTCCTGGTTGCCTCCAGGCCCAACTCTTATTATTTTGTTGAAGCATTTTAGACCTCTTTTTCATTATAGTACATTCTTAGATTGGCAAGACATATAGAAAACACTTTTTTCTTTCTTTCATTCACTAGTTGAAAAACTAACTATATCATTAAAGGTGTCTTAGACCATATGTATTTTAATAAGTTATACTTTGTACTTTAATTTTTAAATCGTAGGGGCGGGGCATGGTTGCTCATACCAGTAATCTTAGCACTGGGAGGCCAAGGTGGGAGGATAACTTGAGGCTAGGAGTTTGAGACCAGCTTAGGCAACATAACGAGACCTGTCTCTACAAAAAATTAAAAGATTAGCTGAGCGTGATGGTGCGTACCTGTAGTCCCAGCTACTCGAGAGTCTGAGGCAGGAGGATCACTTTAGCCCAGGAATTTGAGGCCACAGTGAGCTATGATGATGCCACTGCACTCTAGCTTGGGCAACAGAGCAAGACCCTGTCTCAAAAAATAAATACAAAGGAATACAGCCTTATTTCAGGAAATTTGGAAATGAAGAAAAAGAAACTTCATAATCCGACCACCCTAACGCAAACTAGGTTGGCATTTTGGGGTAATTTCTTATAGTAATTTTTCCCTTTTTTCCCCTTAACATTTAGTAGATCCTTAACATTTACTAGGGTATGTCCCAAGACCAAGACCCTCAAAAAGCTATTTTAGTATATAGTTTCCCCATGGAATGTAGTGTACTATGGCTGAAAGTTTTAACTCTAAATGAGAATTACAGCATGTCCTATAGTGAATAATAGAGAACAGACAGTAGTATTTTAAGTAGTCAATGCTGAATGGTCAGCCAGGCTCGTTCACTAGCTTAATGTCTTGATCTAGCATCTGTGCTTTTTTTTTTTTTTTAAGTTTTTGCTTTGAAATAATTTTAGCATATAGTCCGTGGCAATAAAAAAAAACTCACATTGTTGTGCAACCATCACACCCTCCATCTCCAGATATTTTCATCATGCAAACCCCAAAATCTTGTACTCATTATATAATACCTCCATAACCCCCTCTCCCCGCTTTTCCAAAGAGCCTAGTTTCTTTTATTTAAGAATGGTAGTTAGAGCCACGATCTGGGCCCTAGATGTGCTCGTTGCCATTGGAGTATGACTCCTTCTAGACTCTCTCAGTAGACAGCAAGGAAAGATATATATGTATACTAACTATACACATCTATATTTATTTCTGTGTCGTATTTTTTTTTAATGAACAGCAACAAAAATCATGAGCTCATGCTGATTTCTCTGAGTCAAATCCAGTACCAATACACCTGCTTATTTTTAACTTATTTCTCTGACACTAAGACACTTGGCTCTCATTAACCATAATATATTTATTATATACACTTTTTAATTAATTTACATTTGTGCCTCATCAAAATCATAAATTACTCTCTATTGCGTTCTGTGGAATTGTTCTTGAATATCATGAATAACAAGGATCATTTCTATTTGTTAGTATAATGTATATAGAACTGTGTGTACGGGCCATACCTCAGAGATGTTGTGAGCTTAGTTCTAGACCACTGCAATAAAGCGAATATTGCAATAAAGCAAGTCACACAAATTTTTTGGTTTCCCAATGTGTATAAAAGTTACATTTATGGTATACTGTAGTCTGTTAAGTATGTAATAGCAGTTTGTGTAAAAAGTAATGTACATACCTTAATTAAAAACTTTATTGCTAAAAAAGCTAATGATCATCTGAGCCTTTATCAAGTCATCAGATTTTTGCTGGTCTTGCCTCAATGTTGATGGCTGCTGACTGATCAGGATGGTGGTTGCTGAAGGTAGGAATGGCTCTGGCAGTTTCTTAAAATAAGACAGCAGTGAGGTTTGCTACATCAATTAACTCTTCTGTTCACAAAAGATTTCTCTATAGCACATGATGCTATTTGATGGTATTTTACCTACAGTAGGATTTCAGGATTGGGGTTAGTCCTCTCAAAGCCTGTCACTCCTTTATCAACCAAATTTATATAATATTCTAAATCTTTTGTTGTCTTTTTAACAACGTTCATAGCATCTTCACCAGAAGTAGAGTCCATCTCAAGAAACTACTTTGCTCATCCATAAAAAGCAACTCCTCACCCTTTCAAGTTTGATCATGAAACTGCAGCAATTCATTCACATCTTCAGGCTCCACTTCTAATTCTAGTTCTCTTTCTGTTTCCACCACATCTGCAGTTACTTCCTCTATTAAAGTCTTAAATCTTTTAAAGTCACCCATAATGGTTAGAATCACCTTCTTTCAAATTCCTGTTAATGTTGTTATTTTGATCATCTCCCATGAATGTTCTTAATAGCATTTAGAATAATAAATCCTTTCCAGAAGATTTTCAATTGACTTTGCCTAGATCCATCAGAGGAATCACTATCTAAGGCAGCTATAACCTTACAAAATGTATTTGTTAAATAATAAGACTTGAAAGTTGAAATCACTCCTTGATCCATGAGCTGCAGAATGGATGTTATATTAACAGGCATGAAAACAGCATGTACATCTCCATCAGAGCTCTTGAGTGACCGGATGCATTGTCAATGGGCAGTAATATTTTGAAAGAAATCTTTTTTTCTGAACAGGTCTCAACAGTGGGCTTAAAATATTCAGTAAAACATACTGTAAATATGCTATCATAGGCTCATAGCATATTTCAGTAAAATATGCTATCATAGGCTCTCTTCTTCCATTTTTAGAACACAGGCAGAGTAGACTTAGCATAATTCGTAAGGGCCCTAGGATTTTCAGAAAGGTAAATTAGCATTGGCTTCACCTTAAAGTCACCTGCTAAATTAGCTCCTAACAAGAGAGTCAGCCTGTCGTTTGAAGCCAAGCACTGACTTCTCTTTAACTATGAAAGTCCTAGATGGCATCTTTCAATAGAAGGCTATTTGATCTACATTGAAAATCTGCTGTTTAGTGTAGCCGCCTTTATTAATAATCTTAGCTAGATCTTTTGGCTAACTTGCTGCACCTTCTTCATCAACACTTGCTACTTTACCTTGTACTTTTATGTCATGGAGCTGACTTCTTAAACCTCATGAACCAACCTCTCCTAGCTTCCAACTTTTCTCCTGCAGCTTCCTCACCTCTCTCAGCCTTAATAAAATTGAAGAGAGTTAGGGCCTTGCTTTGGATTAGGCTTTGACGTAAGGAAATGTGTGGCTGGTTTGATCTCCCATCCAGACCGCTTAAACTTTCTTCGTATCAGCAATAAGCTATTGTGCTTTCTTGTCGTTAGTGTGTTCACTGGAGTAGCTCTTTTCATTTCCTTCAAGAACTTTTTGTTTGCATTTAGAACTTGGTGGTTTGGCACAGGAGGCCTGTCTTTTAGTCTATCTTGGTTTTCAATGTGCTTTCCCACTAAGCTTAATTATTTCTAGCATTTGATTTAAAATGAGAGACTTGCAACTCTTTCTTTCACTTGAACTCTTAGAGGGCATTGTAGGGTTATTAACTAGCCTAATTTCAATATTGTCTCATGGAATAGGGAAGCCCTAGGATAGGGAAAGAGACAGAACAGTTGGTTTGGTGAAACAGTCAGAACATACTCATCATTTATCAATTAAGTTTGCTGTTTTAGATGGGAGTGGTTTGTGGTGCCCCAAACAATTACAATAGTAATATAAAGATCACCTATCACCATAACAGATATAATAACAGAAGAGTTTGCGATATTGTGAAAATTACCAAATTGTGACAGAGAGACACAAATTGAGTATATGCTATTGAAAAAAATGGTGTGATAGACTTGCTTGACATGGAGTTGCCACAAGCCTCCAATTTGTAAAAATGCAGTATTTGTGAAGCACAATAAAACAAGGTATGCCTGTACCCTGAAGGCATTTTTAAGAAGTGAATTTTTGAAAGGATTTGAAACTTGAATATGAGTATTAATCTGACTGATCTTTTTAATTATGAATTTAACATTTTATATATTTGGTTATGACATAAAGTTATTCATACACAAATTTAAGTGTTAAACTACTTTGAAAATCTTTTTTTTTTTTTTTATAGGTCTTAACTTGCAGAGTCAGTTTAATCTAGAAAATGTCACTGTTTTCAATACCAATGAGCAGGAAAGCACCCTGGGTCAAAAGGTGAGGCTGATATGAAATCTTCTCACAGGACATATATTTATAAGTTTGTTATTGAGATAACTCATTTGAATAGGCCTCTCAGTCACAGAGTCTGTCAGTCACCAAACATTTGAACACTTTATTTCTAGTTTATAGAAATAATATCTATTGTGTGTAAAAAATTGAAACAATGTTTAAAATAGAAAGTACAGCTACTCTGTAATCCAAGGGAGATTGTGGTTGTATATGGAGTAGCTGTACTTTCTGTTAAAGTGGATAAATAAGGTATGTATACTTTATATTTTAATAGTAGTAATCATAAAGTGGATTATAGAGTAGCTCTATATTCTGTTTTAAATACATTTGGATTTTTTACACAGAATACATATCACTTCTGTAAATAAATGTTATTTCTATAACCAGTCATAACATTCTTTGTTTAACCATACCAGGACTTTCTGCATGTATATATAAACATATGTTGTTTTTTTCCAAAATTAGGTTATACAATACATACTGTTCTGAAATTCACTTACTTTCTTCTTTTAACTGATATATTTCTGCATTGGTACATTTAGATTTGTCTCAGTTATTTAATGGCTCTTGATAACTCTTTGAGTTTATACATCACAGTCCCTGTCAGTGGACATTTAAGTAATCTGTAATAGTGAAAAGTTGTTAACAGTATTACAGTGAATAGTATTATATCATTGCTAAATTATGCAGGTGTATCCTTAGGATAAATTCTGATAAGTAAAATTGTTGGATCAAAATATATGCATATTTCAAATTTCGATAGCTGTTGCCTAGTTACTTCTCAAAGAGGTTATACCCATTTATACTGCCACCACTGGCACGTGGAGAAAGCCTGCCCATCTTCCCATAGCCTCACACCAATGTTGGGAATTATCAATTTTTTAAAATCTTTGCTTAATTAATGTATATACTTGAAAAATGGGTCATCTTTGTCTTAATTTACATTTCCTTGATTATTATTAGAGCTGAGGAACTTAATATATATTGATTGGACTATATTTTTCTTCTGTGACTTATCTATTCATGCCATTTGTCAATTTTACTATTGAATTGTCTTTATGATTGTATGTATTTCCAAAACATTTAGCCATAGCCCCTTCATTCCCAGAGAGAATCTACTAACTATATTTTGAGAAATACTGGTTTAAAACTTTGCACTGTCTTCATGACTATGTTATGTCATTGTCATAGTGCTCTTGAGGTCTTTGAACCCTGTCATTTAGAATTCCAGTTGCAATAAAGTTTAACTATAGGTCTAGATAGTTACTTTGACTAGAGTCGTCTAATAATGGTTGTCTAGGATTGTGTAAATGATCTATTATTTTAGCATTTATCTTTTGCATGGTGACTGCTTCATGAAAATCTGTACTTTTTTTTCAATTTAGCACACTGAGGATAGAGAAGAAGGAATGGATGTAGAAGAAGGGGAAATGGGAGATGATGAAGCTCCAACAACTTGGTGAGTTTTCAGAGCTTATGTTTTCTTGATTTACAAAGATAATCCCTTAATTCCCTATCAGGTATTCTCTCTGGAGTGTGGATATGGATATGGACAAGAAGGAAGGAAATCATGCTCTCATACCTTTCTTTCTTTCTTTTTTTTTTTTTTTGGAGACAGGGTCTTGCTGTGTCTCTCAGGCTGGAGTACCATGTCAATCATGGTTCACTATAACCTCGAACTCCTGAGCTCAGGTGTTCCTCCTGCCTCAGCCTCCCAAGTAGCATCCACTAGCATGCCGGGCTAATTTTTTAATTTTTTGTAGCAACAGGATTTCGCTATGTTGTGCGGACTGGTCTCAAATTCCTGGTCACAAGCAGTCCTCCCACTTTGGCCTCCCAAAGTGTTGGGATTATAGGCATGAGCCACCAAGCCCAAGTCCTCTCCTTGTTCTTAATACTATTTCTTATCTTATCCTCTATAGCTCTGTGCTTTCTTTCCAAATACAGTATTCACTAAACATTATCTATAGGTTCTTGGAAACTGCAACTTTAAGTGAAACAACATATGATAAAACCGGTTTTACCATAGACTAATTGATAGAAACAGGAGTTAAGTTCCTACAGCCTATTTCTGGTTGCAAAAACATCAACAAACATCTAAATAAAAACCAAGACATTTATAATATTAAACATTGAAATAAATGTGAGTTATATATATATTTGGAAAAGATTAATAATAACATGGCTGGGCACAATGGCTCATGCCTGTGATTCCATCACTTTGGAGGCCAAGGCAGAGGATCACTTGAGGCCAGTTCTTGACCAGCCTGGGCATTGTAGTGAAACCCCATCTCTACAAAAAATGTTTAAAAAATTAACCAGGTGTGGTGGCATGCGCCTGTAGTCCTAGCTACTCAGGAGGCTGAGGTGTGGGAGGATCATTTGAGCCCAGGAGTTTGGGTTACAATGAGCTATGTTTGCACCGCTGCACTCCACCCTGGCTGACATAGTGAGATCCAGTCCCAAAAAATAAAAATAAAAGATTAATAAACATAGTTACCCAGTTATTATAGTTCAAGGTCATGGGTGGCCAGGATCACCAGCTCAGGGTTTAAGGTGGGAACCAACCTTGGACAGGACACACCATTCCATCACAGGGTGCACTCACAAATGCCCCCACCTTCACTTATTCTGGGACCATTTAGATGTGCCAGTTAACTTAATGTGCACATCTTTGGGATGTGGGAAGGAACTAGAATACCCAGAGAAAACCCATATAGATAGAAGGAGAACATAAAAAATCCCCATAGATGGTGGCCCCAGTCAGGAATCAAGTTTTTTCCCATCAGCATAAGAGATGACATTGAAAGAAACACAGTTATTTGAGGACCTGCCATGATTTCTTTCTAGTGCTTGTTAGAAGTAATGAGGAAGAGAAAAGGGAAAATATTAAGGAAAAATTCCTTTCACTAGCACTTATCCATGTGTCTGAGGTGACAAAAGTTGTCATCATTTGTAATTAATGTCCATTACTACCTAGAAGATCAAGAGGGGATTCGTATATCTGCACAGAGAAATATATTCTTGACATCCCAGATTTCAAATTCAAATGCATTAGAAGAATCATTAGAAGTAGTAGTGTGGTTCTAGGCTTAACTCTAATATTCCCTAGTCCCATGACTTTGAGCAAGTTACTTAACCTTCCTACAACTCAGTTTGAACATCTTTAAGATGCAATGATGCCACCTTCCCTCTACATTTGTTGAAAAGATTAAATAAGATGATGATCAGAAATGGTCTATTAAGGCACTTGTTATAGTGTTTATGTTATATGTAGTGGTAAATGTAAAGCGCTTAGAACATTGTTCAGTGTTCAGTAACTATAATTATATAGCTGTAGTTATTTTTCTAGAGACCTCTTTCTTTGTTCGTGTACATTATGGATAGAGTAGGCTTTTAGACTCTGGCCCAAGCAACATAAGGGCAAGTGGGTTGAAGATAAAGGTCACTTGAAAGTGTAAATAGTCCCCCAGAGATGCTCTGCCCGATGCAGTTTTGTCTACTTAGACTCTGTAAGCCTGTGTAGACATTTCGGCCCTATTGATTGTTTGTAAACTAGTCGCAGCTGTAGGAAAATCACTTAAACAAGACCCAGCACTCAGCTGCCTCTGTCTATTGCAATCACTATTTTTGAGTGGAGTAAGAAAACGTATGGGGAATTACTTTGTTAGCAGCTGTATCACCAGATGGTCTTAGGCACTGTAATTTACAAAGCAGAACACATGTACATACAATATGAAGTCCATTTCAGACTTGGCTCAAATACATCAATAAAAATTTTTGTATTACAAAAAATTCCAATGTGTAAGGTTCTATAAAATAGTTCAGCATTTTAAAAATACGTCCAGTTTTACATAGTATTCTGGTTAAAATAGTCAAAAGACAATCTATTTTAGATAGTAACTGTTCTTCTAATTTGTTGTTATTTGCAAATAAAGTAAATGGTTCCATTTTGCTTTGTGTGGATAAATAGAAAATCCAGAAGTTTCTGTGGAATGGTGAAGGTGGAAGGCAAACTGCAATTGGTTAAGGAATGAATAGAAGGTAAAGAAATGGTGACATGGAGTGCAGACAACTTTGAAGTTTATTTAGCGATGAAGGAAATGAGAGAGAGACAGCATCTAGTGTAGGTGAATATAACTGTCAACGAGAAGGATTTTTTAAAAATCCATTAGTACCCAACCATAAAAGTTTCCTAACAGTAATACATTCATACTACTTTAAAATTTATTCTGACACCTTAAACAAGCCAATTAAAGATAAAAGGAGAGAGATCAAAGCCTTTATAGGCAGAAGATGATAATTAGAACTTGGAATAAGATTGCTATTGGTATCAAGCATTAAATCAGATGTGAACTGGCAACTGAGAGCAAAAGGGAAATATAATGGTTACATGATTCTCCTCCTCTGTTGGAGGTAGCCACCATTTTTCTTAAGAGACAAAATTTCCTGTTACATTTTAAGAAGTATTTATTATATTCAATCTTATATGTTGTAACTGAGTAACATTGTGTCTAATCTTATGTGTATGTATATACACATCCATTTTATGTATATATAATCTTCAGAATGAATTTTGTGTCAAAAACATTCTTTTTTAAGTGTATAGAACTATACAAATACTGGTTCTTGGTCTTATTTCATGGAAAAATAATTTATATAGTGCTCTTCTTTTTTTAACTTACTTTCTTATTTTAGAAATGTTCTTTCTGCGATTTTTTAAAACTCAATCCACAGAAAACTCAGACATATAATCTTATTGCTATAAGTCAATGAAGTTACTTTAATTGTTGAGAGAGGTCAGTGTTCAGTTAATTGTTTTTCTGTTTTCAGAGTTGTTGCTGGGGAAAAGTTAAGAAGAGTGAAAGTTAACATGTCCATTAGATTCTTTCAGATACTGCTGGTTCTTGATAAAACTTTTGGCAGTAGCTAGAGTTTGGTCAATTAAAAGTTGTTAGTGTTCTTCACGGTTGATTTTTGAAGCCAGATCCACATGCATTGCATCGTTCTAGCAAAGTTAGAATTCTTTTATCAAAATGAGTTAAGCTTGCTAAATTATTAACCTGACATTACACGTAATTCAAAGCCATTGTAATCTAGGTGAGCATAATTTCAAGGCTCTTTTATAAAGTACATGAACTTTGTCACCACTGTTTTCATACAGACCAAGGGTTGGTTGTTTATTTTTTCCTGAGACAGTCTCACTCTGTCAACCCAGGTAGAGTGCTGCAGCATCATCATAGCTCAATGCAACCTCAAACTCCTGGGCTCAAAATGATCTGCCTGCCTCATCCTCCCGAGTAGCTGGGACTACAGGCATGTGCCACAATGCCCATCTAATTTTGCTATTTTTAGTGAAGATGGGGTCTCACTCTTGCCCAGGTTGATCTCAAACTCCTGAGCTCGAGCAAACCTCCTGCCTTGGCCTCCCAGAGTGCTAGGATTACAGGCATGAGCCACCGTGCCCAGCCCAGACCAAGAGTTTTTTCAATTACTTCTAAGTTCACAGCTTTTTTGCAGATAATTGAAGTTGTCAGAAGTGAACTGATAGACCAATTGATATAAACTTAATGAAATTATTCTTTAAAAAGACTTTATGATATTGACTTGTAGTTTGTGATCTTAATATGAATTTCCTTTGATGAAAATCTTTATCAAATGTACTTCCGTTTCACAAAAATATGTTTCCTTTGTTCTAAGATCAGTTATATACTTTTTTAACTTTTTGTACAAAACTGAATTTTAGACTAATAAATTATTTTATACTTTTCTGCTCACCTTTATATATAAAGTAATTAAGGCATTTTTCAACATTTCAAACATTAACCACCACTTCCCCCAAAAAACTTTCAAAGGTATGTGATAAAGTTATACTCACTTAATTTTACTGTAATCCTTTAATAAGTATTGTAATATTTCCCCTGATGTTTCCTAATCATCAGAAAAAAAGTAATTTTAACTGTATCCATTCCAAAGATAAAGAATGGGAGATTAATTTATTTCCATGTACTGGCCAGAATAGAGAAAGCAGGACTCTTAACATGGTACTACTGTGGATTACTAGACCAACTTCCAGTTTCCCATACAAAATTATAATCTACTTGGAGTATCTGTATGGGCATGAAGTTTAGAGAAAATGCTGACTGTAATCTATAGGTTCAACTTACTAAGGTTTATTTCAAAAGAATGGAGTGAAGTAGTATGACAGTAACGTTTGCAGACAAAATTAGTTTTACAGAGATAATGTTGAAAATTTTTGCAGATATTTGAGAGTACGAAATAGTTGATACCTCAAGCATTGTTGATGTATGGGTAATAAAAAGATTTCATTGGCTGTTTTGAATGATATAGAGGATTTCACTGAAACAGCAATTTTTTGGGTTAAAAAAAGCCTGAAATGTTTGGTTTAACATTAAAAATTAAAACATTTTATAATACAAATTGAGTATCCCTTATGCAAAATGCTTTGGTACCAGAAGTGTTCTGGATTTTCGGATGTGGGTTGCTCAACCTCTATAATGATTGCTTGTAAATATAAAAAAAGAATGTGTATTGGCATTGTAGATTTGTAACATAGCCAGATTAGGAGTTGAATTATTATTATGCCATAATAAAGTCACTAGAGAAAGTGCTTATTTTTGTGATACTAACTTGATATATACCTTATATGTTTGTCTCATAGTAGAGCTTCTTGGTGTATTAGTTAGGATATAATGCCTGTAGCTTTTAACATAGATCCAAATTAACACTGGATTAAACAACATAGAGTTTATGTATTTTTTTCTCATGTCACCATCTGGAAATGGGCAGTCCAAGGCTGGTAGGACAGCTGTACTCAGTGAGATTGTCTAGGGACCCAGATACCTTATAATTTCTTATTCCACTATCCTTTGGTGTTTGCCCTTTACCCTGTAGTGTGAGATGGCTCACCCTCACATCTGCATGCTAGCCAGTAGGAAGAGGAAAAGGCGAATAATAAAACATGGCCGAAAAGTTGCACATATGACTTCCATTCCCAACTGATTGGCCAGAATTTAATCACATGGCCTACCTAGCAGCAAGAGAGTTTGGGAAATATATTCATTTATTTTGAATAACCATGTGTCCAGCCAAAATTCAGGAGCTCCACTGGTATAGTTAAGGAGGGCCTATTGGAGCCTTTGAGTTCCCTAAAATTGTTTATAAAAGTTTATATAAGTATTTGTGATTGTACACTTTTCTGGGAAAAGAGGCCATAGCTTTCATCAGCTTCTGAAAAAGGTTTGTGACTCAAGAAAAGTAAAGAACATTTAGATATTTGTAAAAGAATTTAACTTATTTATTCAATGTAACATTTATTTTACTAGCTCCATTCCAATTGATTACAACCTGTATCGAAAATTCTGGTCACTTCAGGATTACTTTAGGAACCCTGTGCAATGCTATGAGAAGATTTCATGGAAAACTTTCCTTAAGGTAAGTTGCCAGTCAGACTTTATCAAAAGCCCAATATTTTATAACTGATAGCATAACTAAAACTTACTCTTGTCTATCATACATTACACTGTATAATTCTTCCTCTTAATATTTTTATACTTATTTCACAATATATGTTATGAAATGTATACGTTGTACAATAAATTATAAATGAATATTTAAACCACTGATTTTGTAAAGTGGCTTATAAATCACCTGGGTATTTAAAAGTTAGTGATTACAGCCTTGAGTTTTTTATATATATAGTGAATGTTGTCAGCATAAATTGATAATTTTTTTAATAATACATTCTGTCTTTACTTTGCACAAAATTATTTCAGCTATCCTGTTAAAACAGGGGTCCTCAAACTATGGCCTTTGGCCAAATCCAACCTATCGCTTTCTAAACACCAGTTTATTGGAATACAACCATCACCATTCATTTATCTGGGATCTGTGGCTATTTTTATGCTATAATGGCATAGCTGAATGGTTGCAGCTGAGACTCTATGAGCCCACAAAACCTAAAATACCTACTGTCTGGTCCTTTACAGAAAAAGTGTGCCAACCCCTATTTTAAAATAATTCACTTTTTTTTTTTGAGGCAGAGTCTTGCTTTGTTGCCCAGGCTAGAGTGAGTGCCGTGGCATCAGCCTAGCTCACAGCAACCTCAAACTCCTGGGCTCAAGCGATCCTACTGCCTTAGCCTCCTGAGTAGCTGGGACTACAGGCACGCACCACCATGCCCAGCTAATTTTTTCTCTATATTTTTAGATGGCCAATTAATTTCTAATTTTTTTTAGTAGAGACGGGGTCTCGGTCTTGCTCAGGCTGGTTTCAAACTCCTGACCTTGAGCAATCCACCTGCCTCAGCCTCCCAGAGTGTTAGGATTACAGGTGTGAGCCACCGTGCCGGGCCTCTATGTTATTTTTAAGAGTCTATTTTACAGGCAATTTTTTGGTGAGTGAGGGACACCATCCAAGTTCAGGGTAATTGTTTAGTAGAAATCACCTGGAATTGTCTTCCAAATGGACAGAATTTGACATCATTGTTTTATTTGGTCATAGTCTTTAAAATAAATGCTTGAGAGTTTTCACAGCTGGATAAACAATTTCACTGCTAAATTTCTGTGTATTCTCAAAGCATTTCTTTCTCAGCCCTTTACAGTAACTTCATAAGAAATCATGTTTCTTTAGGAGAGTTTATTTTTACTTTTACAATACCATGAAATCTCATACAAAATAGTTTTTACCCCCATTTTGTTATAATTTTTCTTGTTTAATGTGTCTTACAATATATGTATTTGGTTGGCTGGGAGTAAATTCTAGGTATTTTGATACAGAAAGACAATGAACAAATTTTGGGGCAACAGGTCAAGTAAAACTAACTAATATTTTTATTTTGCAGTATTCTGAAGAAGTTTTAGCTGTTTTTAAAAGTTATAAATTAGATGATACTCAGGCCTCAAGGAAAAAGATGGAAGAATTGAAAACAGGAGGAGAGCATGTATATTTTGCAAAATTTTTAACAAGTGAAAAGGTATAAATCTTTTCTTTTTCACTAAGCATAATAAGAAACAGTTATGTTTTATTTCTGTTTAGCTGATTGCCATTTTATGTTAAGTTGAATAGAAATATTTCTTAAGTTATTTTTGGTTAATTTCTTCCTTGCACAAGTAGAATTAATTTGATATCAAAGGTGAAGGAGGCTATTCTACATTAAGTCTGTTTTGTAGATGTATTTTGGAATAAATGCAGTTTAATTACTTTCAAGTATATATATTTTAAACCTCAAGTTAGAATTTAATTGGCATTTATGGAAATAATATTTTGTAATTAGTTTATCATCTAGGTATAAATAAGAGGTTTAAAAGTTCCCTGTTAATCTTGTTTATACATTTTTAATAAGTAAATTTTGTTCAAATAGAATGGTACTGGATTGTGTAAATTTTCTAGTTAGATGGCACATTGAGCTTCTGTTTCGACTCACTCCTTTGCTCCAAACCCATAGCAATCTCAGGTAAAATATAAAAAGAGAAAACAAAAAACACAAAGCTGGGCTTCCAGAAACAAGATAAATATCTTTGTGGACCAAAAATGCCAAGTAGTGGGCAAAACTGAAGCCTTGGCCTGCTGGACTCTATCCAGAGCAGGTGGTTGGTACCCAGGAGTTTGACTACAAGTAACAGAGACCAAATGTGCTCCGTGTGGGACCAGGGGCCAGAGCCAGATACACTACTTGAAGCCAGGGACTGGGGCGGAACTTTACCCACTTTTGAAAAGAAACTAAAAAAAATATTGCTAATCTTCTGCCAAGGGCTATGGTTTTATAGGAAGTTGCAGGCCTAGGGCTAACAAAGACACATCTTTGTATCCATCTGCTTGCTCAGTGACCAGATATGTGCTATCCCAGTATACTCAGGAAATAGCTGCTCCAAAAAGTCACCATAAGACTTTTTCCAGATTTGGGCCCAGGGGCCCTGGCAGAAGCAAATGCAAAACTGCTAGACAGGAAAGGGTGTACACAGACAGGTAAAGAAGGGGAAGTAAACAAATATCCCAAAAGAAAAGGCTCACATTTAAAACTCTTTGATAAATTAAAATTCCAAAATCCATAAAGAAATCTAATACTAAGAAAGATCACCAGCAAAATCAGCTATTGGGATATACATATATTTATTCCAGAGGAAAAACACAGCATGATCAAGACTTTGTATTTGTTTTGGATACTCAAAAAGATAATTGACAAGATAGCATCTACTGAAAGAGAGCAAGAAATCGCGAAACAGAAGCAGGCGGAAAGAAACTAGGACTGTTGATTATGACTATGGATTGTCTTAGAAATTTTAAAGTAATAATCATTGAAACCAAAGCACAGCACACAGAATTAAACTATAGATTGGATGTGGATGAAAAGAGAACTAGTGAATTGGAGATAGTGATGAGAACTTTATCCAGAATGCAGCACAAAGAGGCAGATTTTTTTTTAAGTGAAAAAGCAATTAATAGCCATGAAGAATAGATTGAGCATTTCCAACATCTGTCTAATAGGATTTCCAGAGAACAAAATGGAGGGGAATGGTAGAGAAACTATTGCAAAGAATTGAAGGAAGACCCAAGTCCTCAGCTTTAAAGTATGCTATAACTACCAAGCAGGATAAAGAAAGATAAATCCACACTTTAGCACATCATACTGTAACTCTAGGGATACAGAGGAAACCTTAAAGCCACCAAAGGATAAAAAAGATATACTGGGAACGAACAGCTATTTGATTATTAGAAGATTTATGACAGATATCAAACATCAGTGTCAGAAGACAGTGGAGAAATATTGAAGTGCTGAGAAAAAAATAACTTTCAATCTAGAATTTCATGCCCAACGAAATGCACTCAAGACTGTGGATAAAAGAAAGACATTTTTATTCAAAGAATAAAATTCAAAGTGGAAAACTTTCCACTCAAAGACCCCCACTTTGAGAAACACTAAAGGACATTCTTCAGGAAGAAGGAAATTGAACCTATAAGAAAGGAGTGGGATACAAAAAACAATGGTGAGCATAAAACTTGAAAAGTATGACAGTAAATTTACCTTTGATTATAAAAACAAAGTCCTAACAAGTGATTTAAAAATTTTTTTATAATTAAACAAATTTTTATTGATGTGGGACTTCACTAAATGACAGCAGAAACAATATGGGAGGGGAAAGCAGAGAAGTTTAATGAATCATTTAAACTTATTACAGTCCTTGTAATCTTTAGGTGTAAGAAAGGAAGGCTGAATAACTTTAGACTTTCTATGTAAATTAAAAGAGTAACTACCGAAAGAAAACCAACCTCTTGCTCCCAAACAGCAAACAGATCAAAAGGGAGGCAGGGAGGAACCTAGATTACTTTATAAATTCAAAATACAGCAGGAAGGGAAGGAAAAAGGAACAGCAAGGAGGGAAGGTAGAAACGAGTCCAAATATATGGGTAATAATAGGTATAAACTGATTTAATTTACCTAATAAGACATTATCAGATTGGATTTTTTAAATTCCAGCTCTACTTCTTAATTTGAAAGAAACATAAACTCTTTTTGGTTGAGTAAGGAATTCAAAACTCTTACCTATGTGGAAGAGGGGAAGACAATCCCAGATTTCTTCTCTTTGCTTACCAAAGACATACACCTTTCAGAAAGCTAACGTGTCGATTTTATTATTATGAGGACAAAAAAGTTACAAAATAAACAACCAGTAAGAGTTGTGTACTTTTAGGCATTATATTTCCTAGGACATTTCAACTTTGTGGATGTCTTAAATTATTTTTTTGTACAAGTAACATTTCTAAGGACATCTTTTTTAAATTTTTATTTCTTTTTAATATGAAGGAATAGAGGTTTGTGAGGAGGGATGTTCAGTTGCCTTCAGTAGAGTGCAGTGGTGTCACTAGCTCACTGCAACCGCCAACTCCTGGGCTCAAGTGATCCTCTTGCCTCAGCCTCCTGGGTAGCTGGGACTACAGGCATGTGCAATGCACAGCTGATTTTTTTTTCTTTTCTTTTCTTTTTGGTAGAAATAGGGACTCACTCTTGCTTAGGCTAGTCTCACACTCCTGAGCTCAAGCAGTCCTCCCACCTCAGCCTCCCAGAGTGCTAGGATTATAGGCGTGAGCCACCACACTGGGCCAAAGGACATCATAATGGAAAACAGCAAGAGTAAACATTTTCAGAGAAATCTCCATATTGGAGTGTGAGATCAGTGCTTTCATATCATTCTCCATTTACTTTATCAGTCTTGGCTTTCTAATGTTTCCTTTTCTGGATCTTTGTGAACTTGCTTTCACTAGCAGTTAGGAGAGCATGGGCTTTCAAGCTTAAGCACTGGAATTCCATTAGTTAATTAATGCCATGGGGAGGGTAAAAGCAGCTTTAAGAAGCTTAAAACTTACATTATGAAAAATAGAAAAGGCACAGAGAATTGTACTAAAGAGAATATAAGGCATATAGTGTTTTGCATTTTCACATCCCCTCTTTGTTGCCTCTTAAAGAACAAACTTCTCTTAAATTTAGAGCCCTTCTTGTACATTCTTCATATGTTTCTGGTGTCTTTCCAGTGTTTACGACTTAATACCCAAGTGAAAATATTTGTAATGCATTACCTATAGCATTAAAAATATGCTCTAGGTAACATTTCATAAGCTTTACTGCCCCAATGAGAGGGAAGCTTTCCAGCATCTCTGTACCTTAAAATACCTTACATAGAGTTTTAATCCCAGGATTCCCAAAAAAACCATCCCACCTGAATACATGCCAGTCTCTGGTCTGATGTTACTTTCAACTTTCTTTTGATGTAGATTTGATAAATCATGGAAAAGCTCTCATTTTTTTCAGAGATATTGGTGCATTATTTCTTGCCAGTAAAAAGTAGCTAAAGTGAAATCTAAAGCTGTGATTATTTGGAGCATAATTCTATCGCCTGTCATTTCATTAGTGAGCAGTTTTAGAGAAGTGGTCTTGCCATTACATAGTTAGATCTTACCGTTGTAGGAGGGCCCGTGACCCATGCCAGAAGCATGGTTATTATTATTACCCAGAAGCACCATGTTTTGCTTACATGAAGGTGGTCAGACTTTTCCTTAGGGAGAGTCAGAAAATGATGCATGGCAAGGATGATATAATTTTATAGTTAGAGACAGGCAAATCATGTGGCAACTACCGGTAGGCATAGGTTCCACAAATAAAATAGGAGTCTTTGTAAGTTATTGTACCTTCTTTCTGTTTTGTTTTTGTTTTTGAGACAGTTTCATTCTGTTACTCCAGCTACAGTGTAGTGCCGTGGCGTCAGACTAGGTCACGCAACCTCAAATTCCTGGGCTCAGTCAATCCTCATGCCTCAGCTTCCCAAGTAGCTGGGACTACAGGTGTGCCCCACCATGCTCATTTTTTCTATTTTTAGTAGTCTGACCAATTTCTTTCTATTTTCAGTAGAGTTGGGGTTTTGATGTTGCTGAGGCTGGTCTCAAACTCATGACCTCAAGCAATCCGTCTCAGCCTCCCGGAGTGCTAGGATTACAGGTGTGAACCACCATGCCTGGCCTGTACCTTCTTTCTTAAAGATAGAAGTTTCCCCTAGATATCAGTTGCTAAACATAGTGCTGAAACATCTGTGTGTATGTGTTTTCTTTTTCTTTTTTTTGAGATAGGACCTTGCTCTGTTGCCTGGGCTAGAGTACAGTGGTGTGATCATAGCTCACTGCAACCTCAAACTCCTGGGCTTAAGCAATCATCCTGCCACAGCCTGCCTCCCCAGTGCCTGGGGCTACAACCGTGCACCACCGTGCCTGGCTAATTTTTCTATTTTTTATAGAGACGGGGTCTTACACTCACTCAGGCTGGCCTTGAACTCCTGGCCTCAAGTGATCCTCCTGCCTCAACCTCCCAAAGTGCTAGGATTACAGGCATGAGCCACCAAGCCTGGCCTTTTATTTTTGTAATGGAGTGGAAAAGTAACCTTCATTAAGGTTAGTCCAAGGTCATACTCAGAAACTTTAATTAACATGATGGTTAAAGGAATGTGTTTTTGTATCTTTGAGTTCTCTGAAAAATGTATAGTAACAGTAACTAGGTATAGGCTTCAAGGTTAGCCAGTCCTTCCGAATGATAAATCCTCTTCACTTTTCATTTGAGACTTAATGACCAAATGAAAAAGATTAGGTGAAATAGTAGTTAGCAGTTACCAAGGTGGGCACCCATAGTCACACACTGTTTGACCCCAGTGTGGTAATTAGGCCGTTCTTTTTTATGGAGAAAAGAGAATTCTCATTCTGCTTAGTCTCTGCATGGTGTGAAGAGGCCTCCAATTAGGACTTTTGGTCATAGTTTCTTACTGCTAGGAACTTTTAAAAAACAATCAGTACTGTGGCTCTGCCTTAAGTTCTCTGTTCCGTATCCATTTGAGAGGTACCTAAGGTCGAATCTTTATGTAGTAAAGGCAAAGATAGATCTATTCCTTTATGGAACCTGTTACAGCCTGGTTAGGAGTAAATGAAGTCAGAAGCAAGACCCTCCTGTTGACCAGCAGGCAGGCTAACCACCTACACTTTTTTTAGTCTCCTCAGTTGTTTTCAGCATGGGACTAACTTTAAACAGGTCTAGGAAGTTTTTTGACAGCTCTGGAAGACGGCTTGAGTTTTCCTCGACTGCAGGCCAGAGACAGAGCCAACCTTCCAGTAGTTCCAAGAGTCTACTGTGAACTTCCCTGCAGGTTGTTACCTTGGTCTGAAAGTTAAGTAGAAACTAGATCATTGGTCCATGTTCCCAGGGAGGAAAAGAAATTAATAGCAAAAGAAATAAATTGCAAAAACCTGTTAAATGAGTGAAGCTGATATTTTCTTATAAATCCAAGATGGATGGCCTTATACTTACTTTTAAAACCATGTTAGCACTCAGCAGTTCTCACTAAGATTTTCCATTGACAAATCTTGGTATAAAAGTCATCAGGCTTTATGTGTTGACACCATTCATGCTAGTCAACTGGTAGGGCTTCTCAAACAGTTGTGATTAGAATAATTTGACAGACATGATTCTTGCTTTGAAAAAATCTAACACAGTGTTATTTATGGTACATTGATGTTGTGCTTTGGGTGGCCACTGGGGAAATAATGAAAACCTTTTTGGCCAAGTGTTATTTCATGAGGAGAGAAAGAAACTAAGGCTTCTGAATACTATAGATCTCATTGTCATACAAGCTATAGGCAATCTTTCCAGCCATTTTAGTTGAATTATGTACAAACTCTAGGCTTAGTTTCTTTTTCAGAATTCCATTTTAATGTTTGACTATCTGCTGAATCCAAGTTCTGTGGGCAGTGAAGGCATTGAATCTTAAGGGCTTTACAAACTTTGCAATTTACAGTGTTTTATGGACAGTCACTTTAGTCTTAGCATGTATGCTTCCACCTATCCTGAAAAGGTAAAATACACTAAAACCTGTTCATAAGATTGACTTTTTTTAATATAAATAAAATTGACTTGAAGTGGTCTGCAGGGCAAAAAGCATGAGTTACCCTCTTTATTGTGACACTTTGTACTCTGTGGGCCTGAAAAATAGAAAAGCTCTTTAAATATCATTGAGCATATTAGAAAATTTAGAGCATACTCATCATTCATAATTATTTTTAGAACTACCTCTGTATGCGAGTGCACCCATGGTTATACAAGCAAGATAAGAGAGGAAAGTCTTTGATGCTACCAAGTAGCAGCCATCTAGGAAAAGACAAATCAGGGTGCAGAAGATACCCTGCCAATGTAGGCTCTGAATTGGGAGCCTAATTTTGGAGGACAGTCTGAAAGGCTTGGCAGAGGAGACTGGTCATTTGCTATAAGAAAGTTAAAAGCAAAGATAGACTAAGAAATGGCCCACCTTGTTGTTAGCCAAAGTAATAGAAATTAGTAATTGCTACAGCAGAAAGACTGTTATAAAAGTTTTAGGTCCTCTAGAAATGAGAACTTTTTTACATTTTTACAACAGTCCATGGGCATAATGAAGTCATTATATTTGTAAACATTAACAGACTTTTGAAAAGAAAATGTTTTCTGATGAAGGCAATAACTACTGACTCCTGGACAGAATATATAGAGGGAAAAAAAACATTTTATTACCTTTGAGAACAAACTACATACCCAGGGGCAAAAAATTTTTTTGTTTCTCTCTAAGTTAATCAGTCTCCCTCCTCTGTTATACACAAGTATTTATTAACTCTCAAAATACCTTGATATGCATGTTTTAATAGATCAATGTTTAATTTTTTTTTTTTACTTTTTCTTTTTCACTTTAAATCAAAAGCTAGATCAATGTTTAATCTTTAAAGCTTAATACTAGTTTTTAAAACAATTCTATCAAGGATGTTTGATTATATTACATTTAATTACATTAACTGATTTACTTTGTTGCCTTAATTTGAGTATCAAGAACAAACATGTTCATATATAGTCGAAGATACGTAGGTTAAAAACACATGAATCATATAGTAGTTAGGTACTTACTTTTTCTGTGTCTGAATTTTAATGTTTTTAGAAATTTCTTTAGGATTATAGTTTATTAAAACTTTACCAGATAGCATAGGAATATTCTGTAGCTTCACATAATTTGCAGTATTGTCTGAGGTCTATGAAAACTAGTATCTAGACATTGGCTATTTTTCACAGCTTGATTACAGCTTGATTTAGTTGTTCACCCATATTTATACTTAAATAATCCTAAATGTTAATATAGGTAACAACACAATAACCTGTTACTTAAGAAATTCCATTTAATTTAACCTTTTGTAGGCAGAAAAAAGTCTTATATTTACTAAAATTTCATGTTTGCATCTTTTTTTACTCTGGTTAAATCAAAGAAGAGGCATAAAGCCAATTTTTAAACCCAAAACTTAAAAACTACACTAATGTAAAACATTAAAGAGTTTATGTTTTACATTAAGAGTATTAAGGAAAATGGGATCAAAATTTAAAGTTTTTGTATTTTACTGAGGAGTATTACAATCCTCTAAGTCGTCTTAAAAGTACAGTTATGTGCCACATAAAGACTTTTCAGTCAACGACAGACCCTTTATACAATGGTGGTCCCATAAGATTATAATTATTTTACTGTATGTTTTCTGTGTTTAGATATACAAATACTTACTATTGTGTTATACTTGCCTACAGTATTCAGCACAGTGTCATGCTGTACAGGCTTGTAGCCTAGGGAGCAATAGGCTGTACCATCTAGGTCTGTGTAAGTACACTCTAGGATGTTCACACAGTGACACAATTGCCTGATGATGCATTTCTCAGAATGTATCCCCATCTTTACGTGACACATAACTGTATTAGTACAGAAAGTTTCTTAACAGCCTTTAATTTGTGACTGTATCTTTAAGTTGCTTTTCTACTAAAGAAAAGGGTTGAGACCTGACAGCTCCTGCCTTCAGTGGACAATGTCTTTATTTTGTAACTCAGCAAGGACACCGAGACCTTTAAACTAAAATTAGAATTTTCATTTTCTTAAGAACTTATTTTTGAAAGAAAGTATTTAAAGAATTATTGCAAAATGGTCAGGCACAGTGGCTCATGCTTGTAATCCCAGCACTTGGGGAGGCTGAAGTGGGAGGATTGCTTGAGCTCAGCAGTTCAAGACCAGCCTGGGCAACATAGCAAGACGCCATCTCTACAAAAAAAATTAGCTGGCTGTGGTGACACACAGCCTATATAGTCCTAGCTACTTTGGAGGCTGAAGCAGAAGCCCAAAAGTTCGTAGTTGCAGTGAGCTATGATTGCACCATTGCACTCCAGCCTGGACAACAGAATGAGACCCTGTCTTTAAAAAGAAAGAAAAAATAATTATTGGAAAATAGGAATACTATTTAAATTTATAATTCAGTTGTTTTTATACAATTGTTTTATACATTCCTTTTCTCAGAAACCAAATGTTTTATCATTTAGTTGAATAAGATATATAGAAAGTACTTACTCCAAATAGCTTATTTCACAGTTTAGTCTTCTAAACCCTAATTTAGCAACTAATCGATTTCTGAAAATTAGAAGTTTAAATTATGGCTCTCTTTTGTAAATATAATGATGGTGAAACCTTTATTTTTTCCCAGACTAGGAGTAGAATAGGTATATTGATAACATTTAGAGTTTGGGCTTGATTTCTTAATAGTCTAGAGAGATTTTTAATACATTATCCAGGATTACGTAAGTACTTAGTGGTGCCTTTAAACAATTTAAAATGGTAATCCAGTACATTTGAGAGATTTTATACTTTCCTAGAAATCTCTCATGACATACAGTCTGATCAGGGTTATATTCAGTAGAAACTGTATAATTGGGGTGTTTTTTTTACATATTCATCTTTTTTTTTTTTTTTGAGAACTATGCAACTCCAGCAGCCATGCTCCTTTTGCATCACCCTACTCCCTGACACAATTCACATGGGTTTCCTCGCAAAAGAAAAAAAAATGACTCTGACAGTCAACAGAAGAAATTATTAAATTATTAGGCAAACTGGAGATTATATTAGAGTACTTGTATTTTTAAGGAAAGGAAATATTCTGAACTAGCTCAGATAAGGTGGGTAGAAGGTCTTTTTGTTCACCCTACTTCACTAAGGGCTCAAGAGTAAAAAATAGATTTACATTTACACAGATGCTCTGAGCTTTGCATGCACCAGACTGCCTTTGATATATTTGTCTTCCAAGGGGCAGCAGCAGCATCCTTTTAATGAGTTTTACATCTCAGAATTTTATCCCTTCCTAGTTCATTTGCTGTGCATAGCTAAGTTCTGTAATTCCACTGATTTGCATTAATAAGGAAGAAAAGCAGACCTAAGAAGCTTAAAACATATGTGGAAAAGAAAAGAATACAAGAGAAATTTAATAAGTGGAATATGTAATAATTTGTATCCACAAGGGATACATACCTAAAACAAAACTATTCAAAAAGATGGACATATTAGTATGGAAAGAGACATGCCAGGCTAATACCAGCAACAACAACAAAAAGCTATAGAAATACCAAATAAAATAGAATGTAAGATCCAAGGCATAAATAGGATAAAAAAACTACATAGTAAATGAACAAACCACTAAAGAGATATCATGAACTTCATGAACTTAAATCCACAATATGTCCTCAAAATATATTAAGCAAAATTTACAAAATTATGAGAAGTTGGCATATGGACAGTTACAGTGGGGTATTTTTCAGTGCTTCCATCAAAAACTGATGGATCAGGCAGACTAAAGATTAGTAAGTATATGGAAGATTTGAACAATAAAAGTAATAAGCTTAATGTAGTATATGTGGAAACCTGTACAAAACAAGTAGAGGCAATATATTCTTTTTGTGTCTACATGGAACATTCACAAAATTTGACTATGTACCAGGTCATAAAGGAAGTCTTAGCAAATTTCCAAGGTTATATATATCATGCAGAATATGTTCTCTGGCTACAGTTAAAGTAGAACTACAAAATTGGAACTACAAAAAGAATAGCTTAAAAAGGGGGAAATGTATGGAAACATATAAACGCATTCCCTAGGAGTTAAAGAAGAAATCATAGTGGATATTCCAAATTTGTTATGAATGTGTTATGTATCAAAATTGTAATTACAGAAAAGATATGTCAGAGGTGTAGGTTACAAATAAAGTGAGACATAAAAGGAAAATTACAACTTTATATGAATTAATGAAAAAAATCAGGAAAGAATGACAAGTTGAACATTCAATAGAAGAAGCTAGAGAAAGTACAGAATAAACCTCAAGAAAATAGAAGAAGTAATAGCACAAATTAATGAAATAGAACAAAAATTATAGAATACATCAGCAAAAACAAAAGCTGTTTCTTTGAAAAGGAAATTTTATTAAAAAATCTAGAGCAGGACTGAGCAAGGAAAAAAGTGAAAAGATACTAGCAAACAATATTAGCAATAAAAGTGGACATCGTTAAAAATATAGAGATATTTGAAATGTGTAAAAGAATATGTTCCAAACAACTTTGGTTAAATTTTAAAAGCTAATGAAATGGAAATTCTGTAGAAAAATTTAATTACCAAAATAGACTCATAAAAAGTAGAAAACTAAATAAATGAATAACCATTTTTTTAAAAATGATAGCAGCTAGACACAGTGGCTCATACCTATAATCCTAGCACTTTGGGAGGCCAAAGCAAGAGGATTGCTTGAGGTCAGGTGTTCTAGAGTAGCCTGAGCAACTTAGCAAGACCTCATCTCTACAAAAAATAGACAGGCTGGGCGTGGTGGCTCAAGCCTGTAATCCTAGCTCTCTGGGAGGCTGAGGTGGGCGGATCCTTTGAGCTCAGGAGTTCGAGACCAGCCTGAGCAAGAGCGAGACCCCATCTCTACTATAAATAGAAAGAAATTAATTGGCCAACTAATATATATAGAAAAAATTAGCCGGGCATGGTGGCACATGCCTGTAGTCCCAGCTACTTGGGAGGCTGAGGCAGGATTGCTTGAGCCCAGGAGTTTGAGGTTGCTGTGAGCTAGGCTGACGCCATGGCACTCACTCTAGCCTGGGCAATAAAGTGAGACTCTGTCTCAAAAAAAAAAAAAAAAAAAAAAATAGACAAATTAGCCAGGTGTATTGGTACACACCTATAGTCCCAGCTACTCAGGAAGATCGCTTGAGCCCAGGAGTTTGTGGTTGTAGTGAGCTGTGATGATACCAGTGCACTCCAGCCTGGCTGAGAGAGTGAGACTGCATCTCAGAAAAGAAAAAAGGCACTCAAAATGACACGTTTTGCTGTTTGAATGACATTAGGCCCAGAGGTTTTTAAGTGCATATTATCAACACCTAAAAGAATAGATCATTCTTATTGTAATTGGAAATTTTCAGAAATAAGAAAAAGAGGAAAATAGCCCAGTTCTTAATTAAGATTATAACTTAAAAAAAAAATCCCAAGAAGGACAAAATAAGAAAAAGTGTATTTTATAAATAGAAATGAAAAAAATGTTTTTTAAAGCTCACAAATCAAATGAAGTAGTTAGTAGAGTCTCAGTAGGATTTATCCTAGGAATGTAAGTGTGGTCCAACATCAGAAAGATGAATGTAATACCAAATTAACCAATTAAAGATTTTTCAAAACTATATGATCATCTTAGAAGACAAGAAAATTCAATAAATCTAATAATTCATTACAAAAGCAAATCAGAAATAGAAGGGAATTTTCTCTGAGTTGATAAAGGAGATTGATAAAACCCTATTGCAAACATCATACATAATGATCAAACTAAAAAAATGTTCTCATTAAATTCAAGAACAAGACATTGATGTCCACTAACCATATTTTTGTTCAATACTATACTGGAGGACCTAACCATTTCAATAAGAGAAAAAACAAAAAAGAAATAAGAGCTGTAAGTATTAGAAAGAAAAGACCAAACTATCCCTATTTGAAGACAATGTAATTGTCTATGAAGAAAATCCAAGAGAACCAACGAACTTGGAACTAGAGAGGCTTCATCAAGGTTACAAGAGAAACATCAATAGTGTTCCTATAAACTAGTAATCAATTATAACGTGTTATTCAAAATTAGCAATGAAAATTAATACCTAAGAGTAATCTTAATATAGAAAAATTACAAAAATGGAGTGGTATGACTATATTTATTGATATGAAGACCCAATGCCACCTCTCCCCAGTTTATTCATTGATTCAGTGTATTTTGAATCAATATCCAAACAGGTTTTTTTTGAGGGCACTCAAAAAGTTAATGGTAAGGTTTTTATGGAAAAGCAAAGAGGCAGGAGTAACTAAGAAATTTTTGAAGAAAGGGGAAACACTTGCCTTGTCAGATATTAAGATCTCTAAAGCTGAAATATTTAAGACAGGCAATTATTAGTACTGATATAAAGAAGAAAAAACAAACACTAGAAAGCCTGAATTATAGAAAAGCTGATATACAAAAGAGATTGCATTACAAATTAATGAGGAAAGGATGGATTATTTTTTATGTTACTTGGACAATTCATTATCCATATGGAAAAACTGAAGTTCAATCCATACTTCATTACATGCACAAAGATCAATTCTAGGTTAATTAAAAGTCTGAGAAAAGCAAAACTTTTGCACATTTAGAAGAAAATCTGAAATATGTAAATTTGGAGTAGGGAAAGATTTCTTGAGCCACAGAAAAACAAATCAGGAAGGAAAATATCAATTTAATATTAAGAGTTAATATTGAAATATAGAAGTCTTGAATAGTAAAAGATACCATAGATAAAGTGAAAAACAAGCCACAGACTAGGGGAAGATATTGGCCACTTATATAACTGGAAAGGATTACTATTCACAATATTCCACAATAAAAGACAACCAAATGGAAAACGGAAAAAATGTTATGAGCAAGTAATTTACAGATGTAGAAACCTGAATAGCTAACGAGTTTATAAAGGATGCTGAACATCTCTCATAGAAGTAAAATAATGAGATAAACATTTCACACTTACCAAACTGGCAAAAATTAAAAAGCCTAACAACAATGTTAGCAAAAGTGTGGGAAAATGAGGACTTCCATACACTGTTAGTTGACATATAAATTGAATCAACCGCTTTGAAGAACAATTTTATAATAACTAGTGAAGTTAAAACTTTTGTTCCCTGGCTGGGTGTGGTGGCTCACGCCTGTAATCCTAGCACTCTGAGAGGCCGGGGCGGGCGGATTGCTTGAGGTCAGGAGTTCGAAACCAGCCTGAGCAAGAGTGAGACCCCATCTCTACTATAAATAGAAAGAAATTAATTGGCCAACTAATATATAGAGAAAAAAATTAGCCGGGCATGGTGGTGCATGCCTGTAGTCCCAGCTACTCAGGAGGCTGAGGCAGCAGGATTGCTTGAGCCCAGGAGTTTGAGGTTGCTGTGAGCTAGGCTGACGCCATGGCACTCACTCTAGCCTGGCAACAAAGCGATGCCCTGTCTCAAAAAAAAAAAAAAAGAAAAACTTTTGTTCCCAAATATGACCCTTGTGGAATCACCCACATGCACAAGGAAATATATAAGACTCACTGCACCATTGTTTGTAAATATTGTGTTTGTAAGTGAAAGTTTGGAAACAACCTAAATGTTCGTAAGCAGGAGACTGGGTGATAAATCATGGTAACATTACACAATAGAGTTCTGTAAAGCAATGAAAATGGATGAAGTAGAGCAGTGTGGTTGGTGAATCTGGCTTACTATTTTTATAAATAAGTTTTATTGGAACACAGCGGCTCATTCATTTATACATTATCTCTGACTGCTTTTGCACTACCACAGCAGAGATGAATAGCTGTGACAGACCATACAATCCACAAAAACTAAATTATTTTCTGACTGGTCCTTAACAGAAAAAAATTGCCAACTCCTGAACTAGAGCTACAGGCATTAACATGAGTAAATTTCAAACATAGTGTTATATGAAAAAGGAAATTGCAGAATAATGTGTATAGTATAGAGTATTGAGTTTGAAAACATGCAAAGTATATCTGTAGATGTCTGCATATATAGTAAGAGTATAAAATATGCATAAGAATCCTAAGTCCTACCACTAAATAGATGGTAGTGTATTACCACAGTGGAGGGAGAGAAAGGAGTAATACTAGGGAGGTAGTACGGAGATTATAGAGGGAGCTTCAACAGTTTCTATTCTATTTAACAAATGTGGAGCAAGTGAAAATGTTAGGATTTTTACTGTAACTGGGTAGTAGGTACATGAAGGTTGTATTACTTAACTATACCTTTTCGAACATTCGAAATATTCATAATTGAAAATTTTGATCTCAGCTGGTGTATAAATGATGATGGTGAGATTTTACTTAATGAGAACCCCATGGGCAAGGCCGGCCTACTACTTGTTTGGGTTTTTTTACATTTTAGATGTTTACATTGGTACCTGTATAAAATCCATAATGTTCCTCTTGGTCTACAAGGTCTAAAAATATTTACTATAACATTCGGCACTTTAGGAAAAAGTTTGCTGACCCCTTACCTAGACTAAAATAGAATTAAAATATAAACAGGATGAGACTAACAGGCAGAAAATAGACAGTTCAAGGGACTTAAGGTCTCTAAATAGTAGGTATATCAGGAGCAAGTGAGTGAGAGACCTAGGAGGGATAGAGGTCGTGGTGCGATGGATTGTGAGTTAAAAGATCCCAGAGCAGGGGCAGCTGGGAGTGATCACATGGTAGAAAGTGATCACATGGTAGAAAGCAGAGGGGATGTGACTGTCAGTTGAGTTGAAGTCAAGGAACTCAGCACGTGAGTGGAGACAGTCAAGTTGCCTACGAATTGGAAGAAGGGAAGACTGATGACCTGCCATTCATATTTCCAATTTGGGATAAGAGAGTTTATATGATAAATAACAGAATCAAATATTCAATCCCTAAAGGTGAGGGAAACCTGACTTGGAAGGCTGATCATATTTTTAAAGACATGGGGCTTGCTTAAGAGCCAGCAGTGTGGAGAGGAGGTTGCTAGTGGATAAAAAGGCTCATGCGTTAGTCTGAGTTCATAGATGGAACCAGGCCATAGGAAGTAGAGCCACCAGAACTTGAGACAGTGAACTGGAACTGATAACTAGGGCTTTCAGCTGATGTGCTAGTGATTCCTGTAGGAGGAGGCGGCTTCCTTTGTTATTGTAGTTCTTGAAGACAGAACCAGCACAGGTTTGTGGATATAAACTTCACCTTTCCTTTAGTGCTCTGTGGACATAATCAGAATTACTTTCCTTCATCACTAGAGGTCATTCTTACAGTAGAACCAGCTAGAGGGCAGAATTGTTGAAGAAGAGCTTCCCCATCAATGACCTTCAAGTCCTTTCTAATCCATAGTCTGTAATAAATTAAGTAGGATGGAGTTTTCTCTGTAAGCTAAAAAACGAACCCATTTAATTCACAGATGATTCTTCACCTCTAATTCCTTCTTGTGTATTATTGAGTACCGCCTCTGTTGCAAGCACTTTCTAGAGCTACAAAAATGAGTGATACCCTTGATATTGTGCTATTTGTCCATAAAAACTTCTTCTCTGGCCATTATTTCTTTATATGTTGGAAAGTGGCAGTCACACTTTTACTTTTTGAATTTTATTTTTTAAATTTAGAGATAGGGTCTTGCTATGTTGCCCAGGCTGGTCTTGAACTCCTGGGCTCAAGGTCTTTTTTTTTTTTTTGAGATACAGTCTCACTGTGTTGCCCAGGCTGGTCTCAATCTCCTGGGTGGGCCTAAGTGATCCTTCCACCTCAACCTCCTGAGTAGCAGGGCCCATAAGCATGTGCCACCACACCCAGCTTACATTTCTGCCTTATTTTATCCTGATGTCAGGATCACAGATAGAACATTATTGTCCACCAATATGAATATGTCATGGCATAAACAATCAAGAAATATAAACCAAGCCTTTCTACTCTGTGGGCTTGTGCAACAATGCCTCCCATGCAGTGAGCTCTCAACAAATGTTTTTTTAATTGAATTGAAATCTTCCATCTCTGTAGTAGCATACTTTGTACCTTTAGGCAAAACTTGATTTTAATGTGTTGTTTTTGTGTGTGTGTGCTTATTTTTTGAGTAGTTGATGGATTTGCAACTGAGTGACAGTAACTTTCGTCGACACATCCTGTTGCAGTATCTCATTTTATTCCAATATCTCAAGGGGCAGGTCAAATTCAAAAGGTAAGTTAATATAAGTTAACAACTTATCAACAACAGAAAAGGACTTGCTTATTGTTATATTTTTCTTATGTATTGGGTCAGTTTTATGTATAAGGACAAAATCTTTAAAACACTTCTATTGCAGTAGACATAGCTAATTGGGGACTTTCAGATGCTAGAATATTTGTTTTAAGGAACAGGTGTTAAACTGTCAATGCTAATCTTTCCTGCTGAGCTCCAGGGCTTCCTGGGAGTTCTCATTTCTTTTATTGGTGGGTGGAGGTCTCTGCTCCAGACTTCCATCATTCCCTTCTCACCTCACTCAGACCTTCTCCAAAGCAGATTTGAAAACTAAGCCAATAACATTTCTCTCACAAGGTATGGAGCTGTCTAGGATACATTAGAACTAAAAGATGCAAAGGAAATCTTGAAGCAAATAGGAGTTCAAATTTCTTTGAGATTTCATAAAACCTCATCAGAATCTTTTACTATCTGTCTAAATCACCTGGGGACAAGACCATTTCCTCTTGTCTATAATTGAAGTGGAGCCCATCTTTACTTGACAATATTTGTGTTAAGTATGCAAAGGACTGTGTATTAGTCATACAAGGGACATAACTTTACTGCTGGCTGGGTTTGCATCCTGGTGTTACTTGCTGTCTTCAGTGCAGCCCTTTTAAACTTGTAATAGGTAGCAGCACATGGTAAACACTCAAAAATGTTATTTCCTATCCTTCTATTTATTTTGGAGGCTTGGTATAACATGGGAGAAAGATTAAGGACTTTGGAGTCAGATGTAGGTTTGAATTCAAGCTTTGTGGCCTTGGACAAATTATCAGGTCACCGTAGTTTCTGTTTAATATGTACATGTAGAGTGAGAATTCAATGAATAATGCATGTAAAGTACTCAGACCCTATAACACATGGTAGTGTATCAAAATTTACTGGATGGCTATAAAGGATAAGTTCATGGTGAAAGCTGTTAGTGGCAGTTATTAATGATTTGGGGTTTACCTATAGCCTTTTCTAAGGTTTTGGGTTTTTCATGGCATTTTGAAAGAATTTTAAAGGAATGTAGCATGCCATTCCAAATGTACATCATGTATAAGAATATGTTAATATTGTCTCAAGAGATTTTCATCTCACATTAAACTTATTTTAGGAAACGTTTATTCTGTAGATAATCTGATTGAATAATTTAATGTTTTATTCTCCCATATTCACCTCATGTCTTCACTTCTAACCCTCTTGAGGATAAAGTGCAAGAATTTTCTCTTATAGCTCTCTCATTTGTGACTATTCTTATTTATCTTGGTAATTTTTGACACTATAGTAAGGTTAACTTGTATGTTCATGCCTTGTGTTTTTTAAAGCTTTAAATTTAATATACATTACTATGCCTCACACATGCTTTCATTGCTTTGTTCCCTAGTTCAAACTATGTTTTAACTGATGAACAATCACTTTGGATTGAAGACACTACAAAATCAGTTTATCAAGTAAGTTCAACACGCAACAAACCCATGATTGAAAAAATGGAAATTTAGAATTTTCTTTGTTTCAGCCCCAAATAGGAAAATAAGGATAAAGTTAAGCTCAGGTACAAGACCACAAACACTCCTTGGTTCTCTGCCTACAAACCACTCCTATGATGCAGAAAGTTGTTGAAAGCTTAGTATATTCTTTCTAATCACAGCTACTATCTGAAAACCCCCCTGATGGAGAAAGATTTTCAAAGATGGTAGAGGTATGTGTTTTATATTTACATAGTCTTCTTAGCAGCAAATAGAATTTCAGAGGATTCTATTATGCAAATACAATTTTTGTTTTTCTCAGCATATATTAAACACTGAAGAAAACTGGAACTCATGGAAAAATGAAGGCTGCCCAAGTTTTGTGAAAGAAAGGTAAATATATATTCCTCACAAGAACTATGAGAAAGGCATTTCAGATACAGTTTGATATGATTATATCATGTATAGATATGTGTAATATGTATTTTCACATAAAAAATATAAGTTGAACTCCGTAATAGTACAACCACTTTGATTACCTCTGTTTGTATTTTTTAACTCAAATTTCTTTTCATTAAGTTCCCAGAAAAATTGATCTATATTAATTACTGAAAAAAAAGTGCCGTATATCTACTTGTAATTCACCTTACTCTGGCATTTTTGTCCTTCCTGTCTGATGAGTGTTCTATCATAATATGAAGCTTTTGGTCTTTAGGAAGAAAATAATAACTAAATTTTCTTTTACCTTAAACATTATTCCATTTCTGTTATCCATTTGTAATTCCAAAAATAGTGTATGTTTTGTTCACCACAGAACCTCAGATACCAAGCCTACAAGAGTAGTACGGAAGAGAACAGCACCAGAGGACTTCCTGGGGAAAGGACCCAACAAAAAAATTCTGATGGGAAAGTAGGTTAACTTGTCTTCATATGTGAGATGTTCATAGTTATTTTTATATTTTGAAGATGTTACTTTTAAGAACTGTCTGGTTTTTCACATCCCAATATAATATGAATTTGTATTTGGCACATACATAGATACTAATGCAAATCATACCTTTCAGTCTATATTGCCTATTATGTGGTTTCACGCAGCTAGATAAACCTTCTTTTTTGTCTCCAGCTTGAATATCCATGGCTCTGGAATGTGCCATTTTTTCCATTTCACAGACAGTAGAATTGCTATTTAGATTGATGCAGTTCACTTCTAGTTGCCACAAGGTACCATAACCCCTGAGTTCTGTTACCATCCAGTTAACTATCACTTTATATTGTGCTTGAATGGTTTTAGAAAAAACTAATGATTATATGATTATCATTATGATTAATAATTATGATTATCATTATATGATTATCTATATTCTCATATAGAAAATTTGAAGGAAAATTATGAAGGAAAAAATAAAAGTCATACTGTCATCACCCCACAATCCACTGTTTGCATTGTGTTGTTTTTCTATTTAGTTTTAAGGCATAAGAGGATGGTGTCCATAAACAGTGTATTTATTTATGCTTCTTTCTATTTTGTAGTGAGGAGTTAACAAGGCTTTGGAATCTCTGTCCTGATAATATGGAAGCCTGTAAATCAGAGTCAAGGCAAGTTGAAAATTTTTCAAATGAAGTGTGTTCCTCAAATGTTGAGTAGAATAGAGCCTTTTCTCAGCTATGATTAGAACTTAAAAGAAATTTAAAAGTTTACTGTTGTTGAACTTTTGGCACAGCTGAATATGGCTTCCCACCATACAATACTTAGAAGTGTGATAAGATAATTCTAGAAATCACAAGAAAATAAAGATTCATAAACAATTGAAACGACAAACCAGAATAAGCCTGTAAACTGATGGGGTTACATGTAGCTGGGGAGCAATGCAGAGATTGTCAGTTTTGAGAAACAGAGAACTTGGGTTTTAAAAGTCACAAAAGAACAGAAGGTAAGGTCTCAGGCCTGCACAAATTGGTGAGCGAGTTTCCCCTGAATAAAGCTGAAATTGTTGAAGCACTATACTATGTGTAAAAGAAGGGCAGAGGGTGAGAAGGGTAACATACTGACACAGGAAACAAGGAAGCTTGTCTATTTCTACTGAGGTGTGGGTAAAAGATTAAAGTATTCCCTAAGAAATTTTTTTTTTTTTTGAGACAGAGTCTCACTTTGTTGCCCGAGCTAGAGTACCTTGCATCAGCCTAGCTCACAGCAACCTCCAACTCCTGGGCTCAAGTAATCTTTCTTCTTCAGCCTCCTGAGAAGCTGATGGACTACAGGCATGTGCCACCATGCCCAGCTAATTTTTTCTATAGATTTTTCGCTGTCCAAGTAATTTCTTTCTATTTTTAGTAGAGACGGGGTCTCACTCTTGCTCAGGCTGGGCTTGAACTCCTGAGCTCAAACAGTCCTCCTGCCTCAGCCTCCCAGAGTGCTAGGATTACAGGCATGAGCCACCACGCCCGGCATTCCCTAAGAAATTATTAATATAACAAGTATGTTCTCATGCAGTCTTGGAGTTTAAATTTATACTACCGGCAGCATAAAAGAATCCTTATTAAGCTAATACAATAAACTAGAAAGTCCCAGCTGGTGAGAAAAATCTTTCTGGAGGTCACACCTTTAACCTAAACCACACAAGTTTCCCACGGATAAAAATCCAACGATAAGTTTACCATCCAAACTTAAAAAACATTGACTGAAACAGTCCAGCAAGAGTCAGCAGATAAAACAAGCTACAGAAGTTAGCCACTTTGGATAATGAACCATCACTTAAAGGGTGTAAAATAAGTATATTTCAGAAAGTTAAAGACAAAATAAGAACGAATTGAAAACTATAGAAAGGAACAGGACACTGTTAGAAGGAATCAGGCAAATTTAAAAAAACAATACTAGAAACGAGAAACTACAATTATTGAAATTATAAAATAGGCAAATTATAAAACAGCAGACTAGACATGGGTGAAGTAAGAATTAATGAGTTAATTAATGATTAAGAAATCACCCAAAAAGCAATACGGAAAGTCAAGAGTTAAAAAATATGAGTTAAAAACTATAGAATGAAGAGGTCCAATAAACATCTAATGGCAGAAGCAGCAATAGAGAATGGGAAAGAGGCAATAATCGAGATGACGACAGAGTAGGCATGAATTCTTAGGTATAACTACAGGCTTTAAGGATAAACCTAATAAATCCATATCTCCATACATGAAAATAAAGACGCCAGAGAGAAAACCCACAAGAGAAAAATTAAACCAACTTCAAGAACAACAAAAGAAATCAGAAGACAGTGGGATGAGAGCTTCAGAATGTTGAGAGAAAGTATCAACCCAGAATTCTGTAACAAATCAAACAAGTTGTGGTCAGTTGAGCGATTGAGAAATAGTTACTTTCATACTAAAACTCTGAGAATCTATAATCAATAGTCTCTAGTAAAAGAGCTGCCATAGAAGGAAATTGAACCCAGTATGGAGGAGTGAGTTGCAAGAAAGACATTGGTACACATGAAGAATTCTAAATAAGTCTTATGAAGAATTCACTGTATAAAATAGTAATAACTACTAATTAGGGGTTATTTTAAAAGGTAGAGCTAATGTACTTGCTAAAAGTGACATGTAAGACAGGAAGGAGTGGTCAGAATTAAAGAATGTTATAGATCAAGGTAGAGATAATGAATAGCTAGACTTTAAGTCAAGCAGGCTTGTTAAATATTTGAAAGAAATAGAATATTAATTTTTAAACAAATTGAGGGGTAAGAAGGTACATATAGAAAATTCAAGCAATCAAATAGGAAGACAGGAGAGGAGCAAAAAGCACAGAAGAAACAAGTAACAGAAAGCACAAAACAATATAGTTAAATTTAAATATATAATAGAAGTAAATGGACTTTCTGGCTCAGAGACGGAAATTGGCATTATATTTTTAAAATCCATCTACATGTTGTTTATGAGAAACACACTTAGGCTGAAACCAAAAGAATTAAAAATAAAAGATGAAATAGGCATAGTTATGTTAATATCAGAAAAGTCTTAAAAGCAAAAAGCATTATTAAAAATAAAGGCAATCATTGTATAAAGATTTTAAAAAGTATAGTCTCAAAAATTTGACAGAAGTAGAAACTGACCAATCCTCTATCTAGTAGAAGAATTTTGACATACCTTTCTCAGTATTTAATAAATCTGATAGAAAAAAACTTAACATAATACATTCAGAATTTAGCAAGATAATTATAGGTTTGGTCTTACAGAAAACACAAATTTATGTAAGCTATACATGCATAACAAAAACTTATAAAAGTACTTAAAAAATTCTTAACATACTTCTATATAATCAAAGAAGAAATCATAATGAAATTAGAAAACATAGATGATAATTAGAAATTAGAAAATAAATGATAATGAAAATACTACATGTTCAGATGTTGAGGACCTCAGAACAATGAAGAAAATTTATAGCCTTACGTGTTTATATTTTTTTAAAAAATAAAATATAAAAATTAACCAAGTTAAATAAAAGTCCAACACCAAGGCTCAGAAGAACAGACTACACTCAAAGAAAGCAGAAAGAAAAATAAGACTAGAAGTCAATAAAATAGCAAACAAATAATGGTGAGGATCAAGAAAAGCAAGTTTTTAAGAGTAGGAAAAAGGAAAAACTTCTAGCAAGATTGATAAGTAAAGTTAAGATTCCCACCAAATCTATGAGAATAAGCCAGGTGTGGTGGCTCACACCCATAATCCCAGCACTTGGGGAGGCTGAGGCAGGAAGATCACTTGAGGCCAGGAGTTCAAGACCAGCCTGGGCAATATAGCAAGACCTCATCTCTGAAAAAAAATTTTAAAAATCAGCTAGGCATGGTGGTGTGCACCTATAGTCCCAGCTACTTTGGAGGCTGGAGCAGGAGGATCACCTGAGCCCAAGAATTTGACGTTACCGTAAGCTATGATTGTACCACTGCAGTCCAAGCCTGGGCAACAGAGCAAGACCCTGTCTTCAAAAAATACATAAATAAAAGTAAATGCTAAAAATTTGTTTTTAAATGTGAGAGGTCAACCCAGTAGAAAAATGGTCAAAGGAATATTCAGAAGTAGAAACCTTAATCTGAAAAGATGCCCAACTTCATTAGTAACTGGAAGTATAGTTAAAAACCACAGCAGGCAGTTTCATAGCCAAGAGATTCAGTAATTTTAAAATACTAAGATTTTATAGGAATTGGGGATAAAAATAATTTCCCAGCACTGCTGGTGGGAATCTAAATGGTATAGCCACTTTAAAAGACAATTTGGCAATGACTAAAAGTTGTGTAAACCCTAAGACCTAGCCCTTCCACTCCTGGGAATATTGATGCTAAAATAGTGTTTTCAAAACTTCAGGCTGAGAATCATTGGTGGTTTGTGAAGTCAGTTTAGTAATTTCAACCAGCATTTTATAGTGAAATAGAAAATATACTTTTGTTAAACATTAGCTTCTATATTGTACAAATACTTGCATATATGTATGTGTATTGGGTTGCAATGTAAAATGAATTTCTTACTGTGGGTTGCAATAGAAGTTTAAAGTCCATGGTGCTTAAAGAAATTAGTTCATCCACAAGGGTGCAGGTACAAGAATGTTCGTTTAGCATTGTCAGAGCAAAAAGTAGGAAAACAGCCTAAATATCTCTGAACAGGACATGCATAACTTGTGGCATGTTGATAAAATGTAATATTATATATACATTAGAAAATGAATGGATGAGAACTACTGTACAACATGGTATAGTATACTTCAGAAAATCAAGTCATAGAAGGGTACAAGCAGGATTCCATTAATAGAAAGTTACAAACATTCAAAACAATATATACTTAAGTTGTTTTTTTTTTTTAAGGCACAGGAATAGTAAGTACCAAATTCTGGATAGTGGCTACCTCTAAGGAGAGGGGAGAATGCATTAAAGAGGAATGCACAGGGAGCCTCAGTTGTATTTGTAGTGTTTCTAAAAATCTGAAGCAAACATGGTAAAAGCCTGGGATGTGAATACAGACATGTTTGTTACATTAGTCCTGATTACTTGAAATATATACTAATTTTAAAACTAGCAAATGGTTCCACAACATTTGTGAATGATAGCTCTGGCTGAGTTTTATTGTGTATCCTGTTTTGTCCATATGACATGTAGAAGAAAAGAGTGATGATAAACTCAAAAGAAACTACACAAGCTTATAGTGTTTATTGATTAGGGAGCATGTTATTTTAATGAAATGTTAGGTCATAAGAGTGAAATGCCAGAGTTTTCTTTAGAGAGCCCATTTTTCTAGTTTTAAGCAAAGATGTCTTCTGAGCTGATCCTTGGATCTAATTTCTTTGCTTGGGCTCTGTATTAAAATTTTATTTCTAAAAACAAATTGAAGAAAAATGCAGTTAAAAACCAACCACACTACCATGGTAACAATTTAAGAGCTAAAAGTTAAAACTCTTAAAATCTCATTATGGCTTGGTTATTATTGATAGTTTTTATTTAATTAATCCTGGTTAAAAGAAAAAAGGACCTATGGAGGAGACGCAATGTTAAAATCTCATATTTGTTGGTGAAATTCAAATGCTATAAAACCCCTGGCTGCCCTCTGTGAATAGCATATTCATACATTATACTATATAGTGTATATTACATCATATATAATATACAGCAAATAATGTATATTGTGTAGTGTTAGACTAGCCCCTAACCATTGCCGTTAGTTAGTTGCCGTTCTTTAGTTTTGTGTTTTAACCTCCTTAAAAATCTGAGTTCTGAAGTCATCTAACTGTAACTAAAGTATGAGTACCATTAGAAACTTTTATTGCTACTATTTTATGAGCATTTATTATTTATAAGAACATACATGATCCTAATTATTTTATAATACCCAGGGAATACATGCCAACTTTGGAGGAGTTCTTTGAAGAAGCCATTGAACAGGCAGACCCTGAAAACATGGTTGAAAATGAATATAAGTAAGTAATGTTTTTCATGAGCTAATTTTCATTTTCTCCAATACTTTTTCTTAGGAATTGTGTATACACTAGAAAGCTTAAGGGAGCCAGTTGATAGTAGTACTGTTTCCTCTTAGATGAGTTTATGGTCCCAAGTTCATGTTACTACACATCCTGATTTGAGGTTTATTCCTGTTGACTAAAAAGCATGACTTGAAATCACCTTTGTTGTAAAATATAAGAAAAATCTCCCACATCTCCCTCCAACAATGACCTCTTTTCTCTATCCCCTCAAAGTATAGCATCCCCCAACAGCCATTATAATTACCCTTCATTTCCTCACCTCCTGTTCTCTCATCAGCCCACTGCAGCTGGGCTTTCTGTCACTCCACTGAAACAGCTCTTACCAAGGTCACTTGTTCTCTGACCTCTCAGCAGCATTTGCCAGGTGGCCTGTCCTAGGATGTTTTCTTCTCTTGACATCCACAAAGCTCCACCCTCCTGCTGTTTGCCCTTCCCCTCAAGGCCAACTCTGCCTCAGTCCCCATCACATGGCACCTCAGCCTCTCAAATTTTGGAGTACCTTCAGGACTGAGTCTTGGCCTCTTTATCTAGAACCTTCTGGGTGATACTGTACAGTCTCATGGTTTTGATAGACATAACAGTAGCGATTTAGGGGCAAGGGCCCTCTTGTCAGAATGCGTAGGTTCTGATCCCTCTACCACACTGACTAGGGTGACAGGGGCTAAGTTAGTGTTCAAGCCCCATGTCCCTTTCCTCGTCTGTTAAATAGTTTACCAATTTCACAGGGTTATTTTGAGGATTAAATAAGATGATTCACTTTGAACCATGCATGGCATGTAGTTAGCACACAGTATTCCTGACTAGAGTGTCTAGAGTTGTTATAGTTACTATGACTACTTAACTAGTCTCTGTGGTCAGTGCTCCATGCATCAGCCAGCGATCTTTAAAGGAAATGAGTAAGTCCAATCTCCTGCTTAAAACCTCACAGTGAGGGCCGGTTCCAAACTCCTTCCGGGGCCTCTTTGATCTGGCACACACCTACCTCCAGCCATGCTGCCTCCTTTGCTCATTTTCTCTGCTTTAACTTTTCCTTTCAGGACCTTTGTGTTTATTGTTCCACTTGCTTGAACCACTTTTCACTGAGGTCTTCCTGTGGCTGGTTCTCTTACTTCAGTACCCTGGCTGGGACGCTCCCTCCCACCCCAAGACTCCTCCACTGTGTTCCAGTGGTGGTGATTTCATAAGCACCTAGCCCCACCCAAAGTTCTCATGTTTTCCTTACTCTGTCTGAAATTGTCTTATACCTTGTGTACTTGGCAGTAATGCTTGCCAGCACATCCACATGACTGTGTCAAGTACCAAGTACTTGCCGTACACAGTTAAGGAAACTCAGGCACAGAGGTTAAATAATTTATTGAAGTTCTCAATAAAATAAATATAAGACCCTGTCTTGTTTTCGGGGAAACACGGTAGTATATGGCAGAGCCAGGAAAATCATTCTGGCTTCGAGGGTCCTGCTTTTCACTACAGCACGATTCTGCCGCAGAGTTGACGGTGCACATCATCTGTGTGTCTCCACAACCCCAGTGTCTGGCTCAAAAGTATCTGTTGGTCGAATAAGTATTAATTTATTATTGTTACATAGGACTAGGTGGTTTTTCTTAACGTGATAGTTCTCTAGGATTGGTTTAAGACCTTAACTGGTATGGATCTGTGGGGAATTTTGAAAATGCTTAAAAGAATCAAATTTTAACTGTTTAGGCAAAGCCTCATAGCAGGTGTTCACTTGGGAAGAGTCCCCAGTGTCTGGGGGTAGTTTTGTTAAGTCTTCGGTGGTACCAAGACATCCCAAAGGTAATTTAGGCTCATTTATAAGAGATGTCCAAATAAACCAGACAGCTACTCTGTGAATTTAGAGGGTTGGGGGAGACTTCCAAAAATTCAAATGTTACTCCTTCATCAGCATTGCCTGTTTCTGGAACATTATCTTTAGAATTTCTCTGATGTTTCCACTTACCTTATTACAACCTATTATTACTGTGCTTCATTAGGGAACAGTTCATGGATTCTATTCTTGACATCACTGGTTACTGTGTTGGCTACTGGATGTTTCTCTGTTTTAATATTTGAAACATTTTTATTCACTGAGGTTGGTATTACTTATAGATATTATAAAAATAGAAACCCAAATATTCATTAAATTAACATCAAAACTCAATGTTTAATTTATAAAATATTCTGAAACTCACATCTGCAGATGACAAGTATAGATATCAACTCACTGAATGTAAGTACCTATTATGAATTTATTTTTTTCCAAATAGATGGATGATTCCTGTGGCATTTATATAGCATCTATTCGTTATCGAATACATACTCATTGACTTGCTAAAATTAAATGAAATATATGTAAACGTTTAAAATGTTTGCTGCATATGAGCCTGCCTCTTCAGACTGTTGGTTTCTATTATTATCTATAAGTGGATTACATGCTGAGAGGTTCTTCAGGAATAGGATTATAATGAAAAGAATGGTACTTTAAGGTAAATAGCTCTAAGTATAGAATTTCACATGATAGAATTATATAATATTAAGAAGGAAATATAGAAATAGAAAACTATAAATTATAAGACTGACATCTCTTCATAGGGCTGTGAATAATTCAAACTATGGTTGGAGAGCCCTGAGACTGTTAGCGAGGAGAAGCCCTCACTTCTTCCAGCCAACCAACCAACAGTTTAAAAGTTTGCCAGAATATCTCGAAAACATGGTAATAAAGCTAGCCAAGGAATTACCAGTAAGTAACATAGATCAATCTTTTCATATCTTTCAGTTGACATTGTCTTCAAAATCACTATTTGAGCAAAGAGCTAAACTTCATGTGAGAAAAAAAGTGCTCCACAAACTCCCATGTTTTTGAGGGAAAAATGCATCTGAATATATACATTTACAGGAAATACATAATGCAGGTTCACAGTACTTTGTGTTAACTATTATCCACCCATAAACTCAGACATGAATTTTGCCTGCTTGCCTATGCATTATATTGTCTTTTATCAAAGATGGGGGTCTAAGGGGTAGTAGCAGGGAAGTTGGCCTTTCTACTCTGTTCTTTTCCTATAGTTTTCTAATGGTATCACTACAATATGGTAATAATGCTATGTGCCTAAAAATCTAAGAAAATTACTCAAAAACTGTGTGACACTTGTTCCCTGGTCTCTGAGGCCATCTTTATTAAACTCTAGGTATTAATATTTGCAAATCCTGTCACTGGGCTTCTCACTGCCTCCCTACTTCCCAGGTTGAGACGGCCCCCTAGGATCCTTATGTGCATTCCCATTTAACGTTCTCGGGTGAGGTTCTAGAGTCCAGAATCGCTCAGCCACTCCTGTCTAAACAAAAAATCTCCAGTTATCTTACTTCAGAGGTTGACATTCTTTTAAACATTCGTCTTTCTCATTTTTAGCCTCCTTCTGAAGAAATAAAAACAGGTGAGGATGAAGATGAGGAGGATAATGATGCTTTACTGAAGGAAAATGAAAGTAAGAATTGAATTTTCTTACCTATTTTACAAAATTGGAAAAGATTGGGGTTCTTTGTTGAGAGGTACGTTATTTAATTTGATCTACTTCTCAACTATCATTTTATCTCAGCTCTGTTTCTGACTTATAGTGAATTAAAACTCTGCATAACTTAAAATATTACAATTTATGCAATATTTGGAAATAATGGTATTTTAAAAGGGAAGAAAGATACTTACATTTGAAGGTGACCAGTACCTCTGTTAATTTATTGGGGACTGGAGGGGGAGCCATTTTTTTTAGGGAACACCTTTATTATAGAAGTACTACAGCTTTGATCATTGATCATGATTATAAGAGCAGTATTCAACTTAAAGCAAATATAAAACAGAATTGTCTTTTAAAATAAAGCTTATTAAAAGGTGATTATTAACCCATTGGCCCCATAGCATACCAGGTCTGCTATATACTTAGAATTGCATTTCTCATTGTACTTTGTACATAATTTATATTTTCTATGTTTTCTAGGTCCTGATGTTCAGCGAGACAAACCTGTAACAGGGGAACAAATAGAAGTATTTGCCAACAAGTTGGGTGAACAATGGAAGGTTCTGGCTCCTTATTTGGAAATGAAAGACTCAGAAATTAGGCAGATTGAGTGTGATAGTGAAGACATGAAGATGAGAGCTAAGCAGCTCCTAGTTGCCTGGCAAGATCAAGAGGGAGTACATGCCACACCCGAGAATCTGATCAATGCACTGAATAAGTCTGGATTAAATGAAATTGCAGAAAGTCTAACTAATGACAATGAGACAAATAGTTAGCTTCTTTCTTTTTTTTATTATTAAAACTGTGATAAGATTTTGTTACCAAGCAGCATTTGATAAGAGGTCCACTGGTTTTGGTAAACAATAAACATTTTTATAACAGTTGTTGTACAGTTGGCTGGTGCTCCAGGAACAACAGAACACATATTGGCTCAAACCAGAGTTTGGGGAGGATGGGAGGGTAGTGTGGGAAAATGGCCTAAATGAAGTGACCAAGATCACAAATATTTTTGTTGAATTTATAATGAAGTTAAATAAGCAACATTTAGGGATATGTTGTTTCCTATACCAAATTAGTTTTCTGCATGCTGTTAGTAGTTACAAAATTTATTGTGAAATTCCAGAATAACACTTTTCTGAAACCATATGACTGCTCTATTCTTTCTTATTCATGCTTTAAAGCAGAGGATCAGCAAATGATGGTCTGCTCGGCACATGTTTTTGTAATTAAAGGTTTATTGCCCCCCCCCCCTCCCCGCTCATAACGTGTATGGCTCCAGTCGTACTAACACAGCGAAGCTAAGCAGTCGCAACAGACACCTGACCTGACTGCCTACAAAGCCTAAAATTATCTGGCCCACTGCAGAAAATGTTTGCCGACCCCCAACTTTAAAATAAAACCTCACTTGTCTATCTAACCTTACAAAATTTATTTGACCTCTCAAGACTGTAAATTACATCAGGGATTATTGTGAAGTTCAAATGAGATGTATATGAAAACACCCTATACACAGCAAAGCACTATACAGTAGTGAATCAACACCATCTACTTTTCCCGTTCCCACGTAAGCTTTTTCCCTTTAGGGCTCTAAGATTAGATCATCATTGTTTTTAATCGTGAAGAAGGGCTACTGAGTATGTATGATACTGAAACGTTCTTGCTTGGGCCTAAACTTCACTAACTACTCAAGCCATAATCTAGCACAGCTCTAATGTTAAAATGGCCTCAGTGTGAGTGGCACAGCATATAAGGCACATTCAGGAATCAAGACGTTTTTTGGCCTACTCTCCCTTCTCAAACACCTTACACGCAAGGCTGAAGATTAAAATAGCCTTATTAGTTTAAAACAACACTGGTATAAATCCCATTTCTACCTAAAAAGTATCTTTGGAGTAATTTTTTTTAGATCAAATAAAATGAAATCAAACTTTTTATAATGACAAGGAATTATAATTTTTAAAATTCTAATACATTCCATATAAGGCTTATATACTTTGTTCTAAACCTACCTACATTGGTCTCGTAGCTACAGCATCTGGCAAATCGGAAAATCTGAATTCTAATTGCTAAATTCATGTCCTCAAAATTGTTCTAACCAAATGAGACACTGAATAAAAAAGAATTTGCAAAGTTACAGGCATCATACAAACATAAATCATTACAGTTCTTCCCCATTCTAGTCTTCATCCCCCCACCCAACAAAGTAAAAAGAATACTGATTGCCAGCAAAGTTTAGTTGAGGAAGCTATTTACAAATAAGTTTCCCTGAAATGCTTATTTTCTCCCCTAGTGTTCTCAGATTATATCACATCAGACTTGAGAGGAAAAATGGCCATTATTCTCTAGGAATCTAATTAGTTATCAGTGTTAGGCTCTGCAGAGCATTAAAACATAAGCAAAGATATGAGATGTCATGATAATCCCCAAACTTTATAAATATCTAACTCAAAATCAGATAAACTACCAATATTCTATTCCTTTATCCTTTCCCTAGCAATCGAGGCTGCTGAAGCAAAGGAATTAGAATGTATTAAAATGTAAGAAACCTATCATTGAAATATCTCACATACTTGGTATTTTCCACCATTACTTTAGAATCCCTATTAAATTTTGGGAATTAAGAGAAAAGAGGAAAAACACCAACTGAGCCAAGGAACGAATCTGATAACATCACTGCATTGAGCATCCAAAGAAATCTATTAATTTTACAGCTTTATATTTCATTTTAAACGCGATATGGGCAGGCAAAGATAACAAATATTTTCCAGTCAATGGTTAACAGCACAATATCAACCATCTGCAGAAATTATGTAGTATTAAACATCTGAATCTTCAGCCAAGCTCTACCACTCAAAAGACAAAAGACTTGAGGTCAAAAGTTGTTAATCCCTCTTTTTTTATTAAATATCCTCATTTTCTAAAAATAAGCAACCAGAGCTTGTCAACATTTAAGATTACTACAAAACCATTCCAAAGTTAAATGTACAATCCATAGTACATCAGAAAGAGACACAATAATAAATGTATAATCAAATGTGCTATGCTATTGATCACAATTTATTTTGAAGTCATGAAAAGCCAGCAACAGTAAAGCTGGACAAATACTTGATTGTGCCCATGTTTCCATGGGCTGAACCAGCAGCACTGAGTTACACAATGAGAGCAACACTTCCTTTTCCACCTTCCTGGAAAAATTATTAGATAAGGCAAAACTATGGGCAGCTACTGAATGGTGGTTTGAATCATGCGAGAACAACAAATAGGTAATAGGTGTGCAATAAACATCTGATTGCTGAATTTTGGACTGACGGCAGCAAGAAAATTTATCACAGAAGGGAATGGTTGAAAGGCATTTCAACTCAGAATTTTAAAAAATTAATGCAAGAAACTTTTAAAAAAAATGTCTTCCTGCCACTTTTATATAGGGCAACACAATCCAAAGATAATTTCCTTTTATGTAATTTTTTAGGTTGATGCAGAGTGGTATGCTTCTGCCCTCCTGTTCCATAAGGGAAAACAAAACCACCTAAATGTCTTCCTCCAAAGCTCTGGATTAGAGAAATGATTAACAAATAGCATTTATTTCACACCTAAGCATAAATAGCTAAAATGAAGATTACTGTTCAGTTTCTTCTTCCATTATTTCAGCTCTGCGAGGCCCATAGAGTAGAACATAAGCAATATGCCAGTCTCCACCACCAGAGAGCCGCAAGATATCTTCCGGTGTTACAATGCTGACCTTATCATCATCAAATTTAATCCATTCATCTGAATAACAAAAGAAGAAGAAAAAATTAATATCACACACAATTCCTGTCAGAGTTTCACTCCAAAACAGGTCCTCAAGGCCGGGCACAGTGGCTCACGCCTGTAATCCTAGCACTCTGGGAGGCCGAGGCGGGTGGATTGTTTGAGCTCAGGAGTTCGAGACCAGCCTGAGCAAGAGCGACACCCCATCTCTACCAAATACAGAAGTTCATTGGACAGCTAAAAATATATAGAAAAATTAGCTGGGCATGGTGGCGCATGCCTGTAGTCCAAGCTACTCGGGAGGCTGAGGCAGGAATGCTTGAGCCCAGGAGCTAGCTGGAGGTTGCTGTGAGCTAGGCTGATGCCTTGACACTCTAGCCCGGGCAACGGAGTGAGACTCTGTCTCACAAAAAAAAACACAGGTCTTGAGTGGCTTGATGCGTGGCAGCACTCTATCCGCCACACCAGTGGTTTAGGCTCCAGAGCACTGCAGAGTCTTGAGTTACGGCTATTTCAACAACACTACCTAGAGCATTATTTTCATTTTCCGCCCTCATTCTCTCGACTGGACTGTGGAATTTACGTGATGTGTGATAATGCAACACACTAAATGCAGAAACTGATATGAGAATCCAGCTGTCTTCTGGTAGGCCACACAACAAAGATATAAAAATATAAATCAAAACCATTTCTCACTAATATTTTTTTAAGAAAATGCCATTTTTAAAATGTTATTTATGTTAATATGTAATGGGTTTATTACTGTCATGTTTAAGTGAATTTTTTTATTTTCTGTTTGAATTTCTAATATAATCAATATTTAAGAGATACAAACCTCATAGACAAAGTTCTTTGGGACCTCAATAATTAAGATGGTAAAGGGGTTCTGAGACCAAAAAGTCTGAAAAACCAAAATGATATGAAGTTTATAATAAATACACTATTGAGGCCGGGTGTGGTGGTTCATGCCTGTAACCCTAGCACTCTGGGAGGCTAAGGCAGGCAGATCGTTTGAGCTTAGGAGTTCGAGACCAGCCTGAGCAAGACCCCATCTCTACTAAAAGAATAGAAAGAAATTAGCTGGGCAACTAAAAATATATAGAGAAAAAATTAGCTGGGCATGGCGGCGCATGCTTGTAGTCCCAGCTACTTGGGAGGCTAAGGCAGGAGGATCACTTGAGCCCAGGAGTTGGATGTTGCTGTGAGCTAGGCTGACGCCACAGCACTCTAGTCTGGGCAACAGAGTAAGAGTGAGAGTGTGTGTGTGAGAGAGAGAGAGAGAGAATGAGTCAGTCAATAAATAAATAAATACACAGTGTAACAGTTGGGGGAAAAAAAAACAGACTTTTTACCTTGTTTCCTTTTTACCCATGATACATAATGACCCGAAGAACTAGACCTTCCCTGGTGTGTCAGCACTGCTTGTAAGTCATAGTATCCACAATTATTGGAGCCAATATCTAAAGAAAGATGTAAATCCATTAATAGTAGACAATGAATGTGCTTTCTCAAGCTAGGTAACAATCAAGAATAACTGAAGTTCAGATTAGGGAAGTACTACTTCATTAGAATCCAGTAAGTTATTACTATCCAATCAGAGTTAAGAATTTTTTTAAAAAGCATATCAGAATAAATGTATGTGGCAAGACAGCAATTTTACCTTAAAAAACATATCCAATAACTCAGTTGAAATGAAAATTTTACTTACCATCAGCAAAAGAAAAAGGCTCATATTTAACTTCTTTCTGGGGACTACTCTTTTTGTCACTCTAAGAGAAAAAATATTTAAGTCATGACTTTGGAAATTTGTATTCTAAGTATTCAATTTCACACATTTATTGTCTACAATGCAAAGCACTGAGGTAAAGTACAGTCTACCTTACAAATTACTAAAATGAAATAACTATAGTTAACATAAAACTAAACTCAGAGGTCCTACACTTTATACTATCTTGTTACAGTATAGTAACAGACACCCTGGATGTTATGACCAACTTCAAACCCTAGAACATACCAGTGAATACAGCAGTACAGTTAAACAGTGCCCTAGGAAGTAAAGGAAAACCCAATTCCCTAATTTTACCAAAATATTATCAAATCACATAGGTAAAAGAAAACTGCCTTTAAAAAAGTCTAATTATTGCAATTTATATTAAATCCCCTAGGCCAGGGCCACCTAACCACTTCAGCCAAAATGAACCGAAATATTTATTCAGCAAAAACTTACCTATATTAAAAGAGGCATGATTTACTAGACAAGGACCTCTAGCAGGAACTCACTGCCTCAATTCATTTCAGTGTGTAAATGAAAAAATTAAACTTATCTAAGCATAGGGCACAAAGTTCTTGAAAATGCATATACCACATTTTATTAATCCACTCATGTATTGATGGGCTCTTGGGTTGTTTCCACATCTTTGCAATTGTGAATTGTGATGTCATAAACATTCAAGTGCAGATGTCTTTATTATAGAATGCCTTTTATTCCTTTGGGTAGTTGCCTAGTAGTCAGACTGCTGGATCAAGTGGTATTTCTATTTTTAACTCTTTGAGATATCTCCCAATTTCCACAGAGGTTGTACTAATTTGCAGTCCCACCAGCAGTGTTAAGAGTATTTCTATCTCTCCACATCCACGCCAGCATTTGCTGTTTTGGGACTTTTTTAATCGAGACAGAGTCTCACTCTGCTACGTGGGCTTGAGTGCCGTGGCATCAGCCTAGCTCACAGCAACCTCAAACTCCTGGGCTCAAGCAATCCTTCTGCCTCAGCCTCCCGAGTAGCTGGGACTACAGGCCATGCACCACCATGCCCGGCTAATTTTTTTCTATGTATTTTTAGTTGTCCAGCTAATTTCTTTCTATTTTTAGTAGAGATGGGGACCCACTCTTGCTCAGGCTGGTTTTGAACTCCTGACCTTGAGCGATCCACCCGCCTCGGCCTCCCAAAGTGCTAAGATTACGTGGGACTTTTTGATAAAGGCCACTCTCTGGAGTTCAGTGATATCGCATTGTGGCTTTGATTTGCATTTCCCTAATAATTAGAGATGTTGAGCACTTTTTTTATATGTTTGCTGACCATTTTTCTGTCTTCTTTTGAAAAGTTTCTGTTTATGTCCTTTGCCCATTTATTGATGGGGCTGTTTGACTTTTTCCTGTTAATTTTAAGTTCTATATAGATTCTTGTTATCAGCCCTTACCAGATGTGTACCATGCAAATATTTTCTCCCATTCTGTAGGTTGTCTGTTTGCTCTCATGATAGTTTCCTTGGCTGTGCAGAAACTTTTTAATTTGATCAGGTCCAATTTATTTATTTTTGTTGCTGCTGTGATTGCTTTGGGGGTCCTTCTTCATAAACTCTTTACATAGGCCAATGTCTGTAAGAGTTGCCAACATTTTCTTCTAGAAATCTTAAGGTTTCACACCTTAGGTTTAAGTCCGTTATCCATCATAAGCTAATTTTTCTGAGAGGTGAGAGGTGGGGATCCAGTTTCAATCTTCTGCATATGGTTATCCAGTTTTCCCAGCACTACTTAATGAACAGAGATTCTTTTCCCCAGTGTATATTTTTGTCTGCTTTGTCAAAGATTAGAAGACAATACAGGAATAGTTTTATATCTGGGTTCTCAGTCCTGTTCCAAAGGTCTATATTTCTGTGCCATGTTTTGGTTACCACAGCTTTGTAGTAAAGCTTGAAATCTGGTAGACTGAAGCCTCCCAATTTGTTCTTTTTGCTTAAGATTGCTTTGGGTATATAAGGTCTTCTCTGGTTTCATATGAAGTGTAGAATTATTTTTTTCTAGATCTGTAAAGAATGATGGTATTTTGGTAGGGATTGCATTAATTCTGTAGATCACTTTAGGTAGTACGGACATTTTAACAATATTGATTTTGCCAATCCATGAGCATGGTAGGGTTTTCCATCTGTTTACATCTTCTACAATTTCTTTTCTCAGTGTTATATAGTTCTCCCTATATAGGTCTCTCACCTCCTTCATTAAATATATTCCTAAATACATAATTTTCTTTGATACCATTGTGAAAGGTATTACGTCTCTGATTTTATTTTTGGCTTGACAGTTACTGGCGTATATGAATGCCACTGATTTGTGTGCATGGATTTTGTAACCTGAGACTTCACTGAATTCATTTATCAATTCCAGGAGTCTCTTAATTGAATCCTTGGGATTTTCTAGATATAATATTGTCAGCCAAGAATGAGAGTTTGACCTCTCCTGCCCCCATTCAGACACCTTTAATTCTCCTCTCTTGTCTGATTGCTCTGGCAAGGACTTCCTCCACTTTGTTGAATAGAAGTGGAGATAGTAGGCTACCTTGCCTGGTTCCAGTTCTAAGCAGGGATGTTTTCAATTTCTCCCTTTTCAGTATGATACTGGCTGGGGATTTAGCATATATGTATGGCTTTAATAATTTTAAGTATGCCCCATCTATGCTTATTTTGTTAAGAGTTTTTATCCTAAAAGTGTGCTGGATTTTGTCAAACGCTTTTTCTATGCCTATTGAGAAAAGCATACATATGGTCTTTGTTCTTGCTTTTATTTATGTGGTGAATTGCATTTACAGAGTTGCATATGTTGAACCATCCTTCCATCAGTGGAATAAAGCCCACGTGGTCATGATGAATTACTTTTATTATGTGCTGTTAGATTCAGTTTGCTAAGATTTGGTGGAGGATTTTTGCGTCTATATTCATGAAGGACATTGGTCTGTAGTTTTCCTTTTTTTGTTGTGTCCTTTTCTGGCTTTGGTATCAAGGTGATATTGACTTCATAGAATGAGCTGGGGAGGATACCATCCTTCTCAATGTTGTGGAATAATTTCTGCAGTATGCGTATGAATTATTCTTTGTAAGGTTGGTAAAATTCAGGCATGGAACCCATCTGGTCCAGGACTTCTTTTTGTTGGAAGATTTTTAATTGCTGCTTCAATTTCTATGCTTGATATTGGTCTGTTGAGGAATTTTATTTCTACCTGATTGAGCCTAGGGAGGATTATGTTTCTAAGAATTTGTCCATTTATTCCACATTTTGTGTAGTTCTGGGGCATAAAGATTTTTATAGTATTCAAAGATAATGTTTTATATTTCCATGATGTCTGCAGTAACCTCTCCCTTTTCATTTCTAATTGAACTTATTAGAGTCCTTTCCTTTCTAGTTCTTGTCAATCTAGCAAGAAGGCTGTCAATTTTTACTTTTTGAAAAACCAACTTTTGGTTCTATTAATCTTCTGTATAGTTCTTTTGTTCTGCTCTGATTTTATTTTCTTCTGCTGGGTTTAGGATTGATTAGCTCTTCTTTTTCCAGTTCTTTGAGATGTTTTATTAATTTGTTCATTTCTGATCTATCTTTTGGATGGGAGTATTTAATGCTATTAATTTTTCTCTCAGGAATGCTTTTACTGTATCTCACAGATTTTGATAACTTGCATCCCCATTATCATTTAGTTCAAAGAATCTTTTGATTTCCATCTGGATCTCCTCCTTGACCCAACAGTCATTCAACAGTGGACTGTTTAATTTCCATGACTTGGTGAAGCAGTGAGTGTTTCTGTTGGAACTGATCTCTAATTTTATACCACTGTGGCCCGAGATGATACATGGTATAATTTCTATTCTTTTAAATTTGTTGAAATCTGATTTATGGCCTAGGATGTGACAGATTTTAGAGAAACTTCCATGAGCTGATGAGAAGAATGTATATTCAGCTTTATTTGGGTGGAATGTTCCATAGATGTCTGTTAAACAGAGCTCTAGAACAAATGGGTATAAGTCCACTGTTTCTTTGCATATTTTCTGCTTGGTGGATCTGTCCAGTTCAGTCAGTGGGGTGTTGAAATCCCTAGCTACTATGGCATTATTGTCGATCATGTTTTTTTAGGTGAAACAAGTTTTGCCTTATGTATCTGGGTGCTCCTGTGTTGGGTTCACAAATGTTAGGAACTGTTAAGTCTTCTTGTTGGATTTTTCCCTTCACCATTATACAGTGACCATCTTTGTCTTTACTTTTGCTGTTTTAAAGTTTATGTTATCTGATGTAAGAAGCTTTCTTTTGGCTTCCATTTGCCTGGAAGTTTGTTTTCCAACCCTTCACACCTTGAGTCTAAAAGCCTCTTTGTCAGTAAGATGCATTTTCTGGAGACAGCAGATACTTGCCTTGTGTTTTTTTATCCACTCAGCCAATGTATGTCTCTTCAGTGGACAATTCAAGCCATTCAGTTATTAAGAGACTTGACATTTGGGATAGATTTCTGTTCACACTACTGGATAAATTCTTATTGTTTTACCTCTCAAGCCATTGTGGAATCAGGGTTCTAAACTTTAACTCGAGTGATTTTACTTTGGTGGGTGTCTATTGCTCTGTTTGGTGTATAATGCAGGTCTGAGTACTTCCTGCAATGTAGGTCTGCTCTTTGCAAATTCCATCAGTGATTGTCCAGGAAAGTCTTTATTTCTCCCTCATAAATGAAGCTTAGTTTTGCCGGGGAAAGAATTCTAAGTTGAGGCCGAGGTGGGCAGATCACTCAACATCAGGAGCTCGAAACCAGCCTGAGCAAAAGTGAGACCTGTCTCTCCTAAAAACATAGAAATTAACTGGCCAACTAAAAATATATAGAAAAAATTAGCCAGGCATGGTACATGCCTGTACTCCCAGCTACTCGGAAAGCTGAGGCAGAAAGATTGCTTGAGCCCAGGAATTCGAGGTTGCTGTGAGCTAGGCTGATGCCACGGCACTCTAACCCAGACAATTGTCTCAAAAAAAAAAAAAAAAAAAAAATTCTAGGTTGGCCATTATTCTGTTTTAGAAGATTGAGGATGGGTCCCCAATTCCTTCTGGCTTGTAAGGGTTCAGATGACATGTCTGCAGTTAGTCTGATAGGTTTTCCTTTGTAGGTTACCTGCTGTTTTCATCTTACTGCTCGAAGGATTACCTCTTTTGTGTTTACTTTGGCAAGCCTAATAACTATGTGATGTGGTGATTGCCTTTTCACATTGAGTCTCCCAGGAGTTGTGTGTGCTTCTTGTACCTGGGTATCTAGATTTCTGGCCAGGCCACACAGATTTTCCTCCATTATTCCAAGAAATAGATTTTCCAACCTTTGTGTATTTTCTTCTTTCTCTGGGATGCCTATAATTCTTATGTTTGGTTTCTTTACATAATCCCACATTTCTTGGAAGTTTTGTTCATGTCTTACTTCTGTGTTTTCTTCATGTTAGCACATAGGCATTATCTTCAAAGATCTGAGATTCTTTCCTCTGCATGATCCACGCTATTCTTAAGGCTTTCCACTGTGTTTTGTAGTTCCTTGAATGCCTCTTTCCAGTATTTCTGTTTGGTTCTTTTTCAGTACTTCAGTTTCTTTAGAGAATTTTTCATTCATTTCGTGTATTGTTCTTGTGGCCTCTTGTATTAGGTTTCTATTTTCTCTTCAATTCCACTGACATTTTTTACAATCCATATTAGGAATTCTTCCTCTGTCGGTTTAATCATTTCATTTAAACTGGTGCACATTGTTGAAGATCTAATGGTTTCTTTTGGTGGTGACTTTTCTCTCTGATCTTTCATGTTTCCTGCATTCGTTCGCTGATTCTTTCTCATCAGGCCACTTGGTCAAGAACTAGGGGTGCTAGGACTGGTGTATAGCCCTATCTCCATGTCCCCAAGGGTTGTTCCTTGACAGTGCCTTGGAGAGGCACACTGGTCCTGTATTGCCCTAGGGGTATTTTAGCAAGTTGCATTACCTCTGATCTGTTGTCTTCACCTCTTGCCAAGGGAGATTAGTGAGTTTAGTCCCCCAGATTAAGCTCCCAGTTGGTGGATTGTACTTGTGGGTATGATTCCACTGCTCTCTAATAGCTTGAGATGGAAGGCACTGTGTTAAACTATGTCACCGACTGTAGTTTTGCATGGAAGAGCCAGTTACTGAGGTAATCTGATGTCTCTGTGATAGGCTCTGCTCCCGCAGATGGGGTATATAAATGCCCCGATCTTTGGGAGGGGCCAAATTTAATTTCAAAACTTTACGTTTATTTATTTTTTCTGAGACAGAGTCTCGCTTTGTTGCCCAGGCTAGAGTGAGTGCTGTGGTGTCAGCCTAGCTCACAGCAATCTCAAACTCCTGGGCTCAAGCAATCATCCTACCTCAGGCTCCCGAGTAGCTGGGACTACAGGCATGCACCACCATGCCTGGCTCATTTTCTATATATTGGTTGGCCAATTAATTTCTTTGTATTTATAGTAGAAACGGGGTCTCGCTCTTGCTCAGGCTGGTTTCGAACTCCTGACCTCAAGCAATCTGCCCGCCTCAGCCTCCTAGAGTGCTAGGATTACAGGAGTGAGCCGCCCCGCCTGGCCCAAAACTTTACTTTTAGTTACCAGGAAATCTTTTTCATTTTGAAGAAAAAAAATTTCAACATATAATTCAGCTATACCTTATCTGAACCTAAAATAATATAATTTGTTAAATATAAAGTTGCTATGGCTATGATTTTAGCAGTTACAGGTATACCAGCAGCATCTATTTAAAGATATGACTTAGGCCCAGCACAGTGGCTCACATCTGTAGTTTTAACACTTTGGGAGGCCAAAACAAGAGGATCTCTTGAGGCCAGGAGTTTGAGACCAGCCTGGGCAACACAGAGAGACCTCACCTCCACAAAAAAATTTATAAAAAATTAGCCAGGTATGGAGGTCTGTAGCCTATAGTCCCAGCTACCCAGTAGGCTGAGGCAGGAGGATCACTTCAGCCCAGGAGTGCAAGCCCGTGTCTCTTAAAAAAAAAGATATGACTTAGTTGTCACAGTGGCATAAATGAATCAATATTCTGTACCTCCTCCAATTCCATCTAAAAATAGGGATAATTCTATGCCTTACAAGGAAAATAATAAACACAATCTGAAAATATTAAATAAAATTTTATATGAAATGCTTTGAGAAGATAAATATAAAAGGAATATGAGCTACAGATTATAGGGGCAAAGAAAATATTAAGCTTATTCTACCATCAAGGACGCATTCATTGTACATAAAGCTCTTGTTTCTTATGCTAAAATCAACCTAAAGCTTTAAAAGCTTGTACCAATATACATAAGATGTGTATATCTGCTAATTTTAATATAGGCTCATCCATTTTTACTAGCAGATTTAACAATACAAAGTAACTGCTGAGCACAGATCAAAGATTAAAATATTAAAGTCAGCATAAGAACCTACTGTATTTGGCTGCTGATTCACTTTCTTATCTTCTAGATCCTTGAATTTTGATCGAAAAGAGACCATTTTCTCTTGAAGTTCTGGTGTACATAGTTCATACACATCCAACATAAGAGGAAATTTAACATCCTATGTGCAAACCAAAAAGAAAAAATGTATAAATACACCGTTATTTAAAATACCTATCACATGTTAAAAGTAATGTTTTTATAATACAAATAAAGTTAAAAATAAAATCTATCAAATCACTTGGAAATCTGCAGTTGAAAACCTCTTAGTGCTAGTCTTAAAAAACGATCATCAGGTTTTTAACTTTAAGGCAAGAAATTTTCAAAACATATTTTTCCATTAGTCTAACCCACAAAACTGACCACAGAGGAGGTACCAAAATTTACATGAAAGAAATATTTCAGAAATATTAGATGAGTTGCTGTGAAAACAGATCCCCAAAACTGGAGTCAACTTACGAATGGGTTTCTTTTTTCATTTGAAATACAATTTTACATAGAAATAATAGTGATATAGTTCAATAACATACTAATAAATATTTAAACACTTGTAGATACCTTCACATTTAACCTTCTCATACAACACTAAGTATATTGGAAAATGTACTACAAATTTCAGCTCCTGAGGCTAGAATTATATACCTCTCTCAAGGATCAGGGACTCTATGAATATGTAGCAGAGCTATAGCTCAACACAGATCATAAGGCTGGCTCCTAACAAGGGATTACAAGTTAAGTACTCTTTGGGCACCAGTGATTTAACTCTTTTTACCTGGGAAAAAGGCACCACCTACAATATAGTGTAGTGTGTTATACTATCTCCTACCTCATTCTTATCCCCAAACCTGAATCAGTATCTCTGAAACAGAGGATCTAGTCTAGGGCAGTGTTTCTGGAGAGTACAGAGATCCAACAGAACAATCTATAAATCTTTTTAAATCTGTAATACCCTAGGGCCCACCCAAGACTTAATTAGATGTTTGGGGCTAAAGGGGAGAAGCCAAGCATGAGTATAATTAAAAATAAAAAGGATAATAAATAATTCCAATATGCATTCTTGCTTAAGAATCACTTGGCTTATGTTAATAACTCATCTAAATACTTTAAAAAGAAAGCATAACTATCCCTAAAGAGGAATAAATAAACCCATTATAAGTTAGAGGCTGCCTTCAAGAATTACATTTTGTAAACATACTAAAGTTTATTACTAACCTTAAGAACTTTGGCATTCACAGATTCCTTCTCCTTATAAAAAAATCGAACCATCTGAATGGTCAAGTAAGCAGGTAGCCGGCTGATCTTAGACTGAGGAGAGAAAATGGAAAGAAATCCTATCGTATCCAAATATCACACGATTTTTTTAATTCCTTGTGGTATTAAAGACTGGGTAAAATTAACTGGAAATCTCTCAGTGAAATGGAATTTGATTTCAAAAAGAACTACACAACTTACAGATTTGATGTACAAAGCATTTCTTTGCAATGTTGGAGACTGTTTGGTGATTTCTTCCTGAAGTCTCTAAAAAAGAACATTAGCAGAAGCCCAAAAATTAGTTTGGTTTTTGTGGGGTTTTTTTGGTTTTTTTTGTGACAGAGTCCTACACTGTCACCCCAGCTACAGTGCAGTAGCGTCATCATAGCTCACTGCAACCTAAAACTCCTCAGCTTAAGCAATGCTCCCGCCTCAGCCTCACAAGTGGCTGGGACTACAGGTGCGTGCCACCGCATCCGGTTAATTTTTCTATTTTTAGTAGACATGGGGTCTCATTCTTGCTCAGGCTGGTTTCGAACTCCTGAGCTCAAGCAATCCTGCCTTAGCCTCCCAGAGTGCTAAAATTACAGGCATGAGCCTCCACACCCAGCCCAAACATTAGTTTTGAATTTTTTCTGTAATATAGAATCCTATCTCTAATTCTTTAAAAATTAACACCACTTAATAGACAACATACAGTACTGTCAAAGGATTTATACCATTGAGAAACAATTTGAATAAAGACAACAAGGAAAGACGTTTAGATATTGTTTGATTCTGCTAAGGTATCGAATGATTTATACCAGTGTTAACTCCTCTGAGTGTAAATAATACTTGAAAGTTTTTCAGTTATGACCCAAATGACACTCAGAAAATTTATATTGTATTTCATATAACAAAGTCTTCTGTCATTCTTCTATGAATTATCAGAATATTCATACTAGAGGAAAATTAAAAGAATGTAGGAAACTGATTCTTCATGTTTTAGGTATAAAAATGTTCCAATAGCCACCAATTATCGTTATATTTGAGAAAGTCATAAAACAGAAGACCCCGGTTAATCTAACAGATGTGGGAAATTAAATCTTAACCATCATGATGGCCTTTCCACTTATTACAACCTATGAAACACTGGTAAAGGTATTTATCCCCTCTGGATATCACTTGCAAAAGGTGGTAATAGTATCTACATCATAGGGTTATTAGAACTATACAAGTTAGCACATGTAAAAAACCTGGGAAACTATTTGGCTATGTTTAATAAATTATGAAATAAAACTATGTTCAATAAATATTATCTACTATTTCTAACTATTTAAAAAGTTAGCACTACTACTGTGCTCCGCTTTAAGAAAAAAAGAAATCAGAAAACTTAATGCTTAAGCATGTAATACTTGTATAATAACTTTTTAAAGTTTGATTTTTAAAAATACTAATCACATTACAGAAGGAATCACTGAGGAGTAGCTTTTTAACATTTAACCAAGTTTATTCAGCAGCAAAGCAATAGAAAAACATGGAGCCAAATTACTCAAGAATAATCAGAAAAATTATGATAAAGCATCTTAAATATTATAAACAAAATAAATACATCTCAGGAATACATATTTTCCAAGAAAGTATATCTGATGCCATCTAGTCATTGGGTAAATTATACCTATTATCACCAATCTATTATCATCTATAACTTTCAAGTATAGTTTTCCCATAATTTTACAAAATTATGAAGAAAACACGGTCCTCGAGAATCTATGCCAAAGCATTCAACTCTACACTCTCCAATTAACATTTATTATTTCGTTTTTTTGACGTCATGAAACTTGCGCATCATGGTTTATGTGACTGAACTCTTGGTGGTTACCCAGTATTTGTGTGCTTTCAAATTAACTTCTCTTGAAAGTCATTATACTCACATCACCTCACCAAAACTCTCTGCTCGGTATCACAAAGCAAATATCACTCTCTCCTTTCTTTCTATGTCTTTATATACCAACCCTTCTCTCCTCACCAGCTTTACCCCAAACTGTAGATGGGAGCTCCCTGATAGCAAATCATCTTGTTTATCAATATAATCTCTGTTCCACTTCAATGCCTATCAACCCCACCCCCTTCTGCCCAAGCTAGTCCTCCATACAGAAGACCTAGTCAAAGGTTTTATTTTACTTCATTGACTTTGCTGCACTACCACTTTTCTTCTCTAAAATCCTGTCCTTATTGGTCATGACTAGAAAAAACAGGAAAAAGGACTCACAAAAATGTTTTTAATTTCTGCCCTCCAGGCCATTCTCCAAATATCTAGATGTTACGATGGCTAACTTTTAAAATAAACAATCCCAATTCCTAGAGCCTTTGAAATCAGAAGACTCCTATGAATTACAATTTAAAAACTATTAAAAGATAACAGTTCAAACTGAAAGACGCTTTAAGAGATACCTTTACTCCCCAAACCATACCAAATTAATAAGGCAGCAAACAAAACTGTTGTGTTTTATCAATCTGCTCATTAGCAGAAGTCTACATTTTATGTGAGTATGTGCATTCTTTAGTATGGCACTATACAAAAATACGAATTGAATAATTAGAGAAGCAAGTTCTAGCTCCGGCTCTGCCACAAACCAATTAAGTTAAATTCTAAGGCCTCAACTGCAATACAGCATGAGGGCAGAATAACTCTGTGACCCGATTTGCACAGCACAATCCCAGTTTATAACAAATAATTATTAATATACCCTCATTCACTATGCAGAGTGTCCTGGTTTAGACAATACACTATATGGTCACCATTAATGGTTAAAAGCAGAGACTTGGCAGTCAAAGTTTTACATGAATTGTCATTTAATCCACACGACTCTCTATTTACTATCACTTACATGTAAGAAAACAGAAGCTTAGATTAAGTAACTTTCCTTAAAGTTAATAGTCCAAGTTAGTTATAGGGCCCATGAAAACAACTATCTCTATGGAAAAATTAAATCTCTTCCTCCACGAACATTTCTTGAGTGCTCTAAAATAAAGCAAGGGATAGCACAAAGCATTAGGTGCTACTTTACAGTGTGACAAATATCCATAATGATTAATAAAAGATCTTGCAATATTTGTTAGGCTATGCAACCATGTAAATAATGCCTTTGTCTATGAAACAAAAAGCTAGTTGAAGTTTGATTTCCAACTATACAGTTGATTTTTGTTATTCATAGTAGTTATACCATGAGCACTGATTTAATGAATAACTGAGCCACTGGCTCCTACGGGAAATATAGTGTTAGGTTCCTGTGAGCCTCTAGTCAAAACTCTTTCATCAACCAATCAATTCATACCCTGTTTTCCATGTGTTTCTGTTTAAAGTCACCGTATTTCCTCTACAGTTATAGTGCTGATTAACACTGAACTCACAGTCAATATCACTACAACTCATGCCCAAATGAAGCTTCTTATCTAACGTGTATTTTCTTAGTAACACACATCACAGCCTTCTTGCGCTTAGGAACACCAGACAGTACACTTCAGTACTAAGTGGTCATTTTAAATAGCAAAATCACCACAAAAAAAAAAAAAGCTCAAAAATGAAATAACATGGGACTAAAATTACTGCTAAAAGGATACTTATTTACAGCCGGACAGCTGAAACAAGAAGGCAGAGTACTGCCATGTTTGACCTTAGCTGGGACCACGTTTGTCACGCAACTCAAATTTGTGCTGCTCTGCACGTGTCTACAAATGACCATTAAAGCACAATGAGTACTAACTTTGGGGTTACAAATAAATTTTAGCAAGTAGGCACATTCACACATACCAAATTCACAAATAATAATTATCATTGTCCTTACCAATTTAAGTCCTGTAAAAAGATACTTGACTTCCTGATTGATAAAACAGCTAAGTTGAAGCTGATTCTCTCTTCCTTTGGTGACTTCTTCTTCTTCAGATTCTGTACATTTCATTCTTTAGAAAATAAGATAAGGAATATGCCAGTAGATATTCGATCTGTTAAATAATCTTGAATATAGCATTATCCTAATGGTATTAAAATTAACAGTATTATTCATTGGTATTTAAAACATTTTGGTCTCCCAAAGGAGATTCATTTCAATATACTGAAGAATGCTCGTTTGGCTACCAACTCTATAAAAAAAATACTTATTTTTGGCCGGGCGTGGTGGCTCACGCCTGTAATCCTAGCACTCTGGGAGGCCGAGGCAGGTGGATTGCTCGAGGTCAGGAGTTCGAAACCAGCCTGAGCAAGAGAGAGACCCCGTCTCTACTAGAAATAGAAATTAATTGGCCAACTAACATATACAGAAAAAATTAGCCAGGCATGGTGGCACATGCCTGCAGTCCCAGCTACTCGGGAGGCTGAGGCAGAAGGATCGCTTGAGCTCAGGAGTTTAAGGTTGCTGTGAGCTAGGCTGACACCACGGCACTCATTCTAGCCTGGGCAACAAAGTGAGACTCTGTCTCAAAAAAAAAAAAAAATATATATACATATATACACACACACACATATTTTTAGTATATATTTAATAAATGTATATTAAATATATTTATAAACAAATATATAATATATATTTAATATACAAATGTGTATTAAAGATAAACTGCAATAAACTCTAACAAAAAGTTGGTATTTCGTTTGGCTTTAAAATGGTCTTAACAACCCAAAGATACATAAACAGAAAGCTTTTCTAATTTTTTCTATTCATGACCCAGAAAATAGTACCTTCCCTAAATTCATGATAAATTGGTTCAATCCCATGTATATAATTTAATTGATACATTCCATTTCATACAATTAAAAATTAATTCTCTACGAGGTGAATTAATGAGGTAGACTTAACGATGTTCTTTGGAAAAAAACACTGAATATCCTTCAATGTATAAAATAATATTATTAAAAAATAAGTATCCTATTCTAACACCTTTGAGGTCACTCCAATGGGTATATTTTTCCAAATTACTAATTCCATTATATTTTGAGGGGGGGGCATAAAAACCTGTAGAGAATTTTCTTCTGCCCCACCCACCACACCAATCAGCCAACTATGCCATTTATGCTATTTACTTCTAGTAAGTTATGAATACAATCTATACAAATCTTGGCTCATAAGGATACGTAGTTTCAAACTCGACACCAAAGAACTGATCAATTAAACTTTTCTTTTTAGAAGGTGGCACTGCTGATGCAGATGAAGAATCTGTCTGTAAAAATGAAATAAAAATTCCAATTTTACTTTATATAGATATTAATATTATATAGATATTAATATTTCCTTCCATACAATTCAATTTAGTAACACACGTTTAAGCTGTTTAAAATGTAGTCCCTTTCTGTAAAATGCTACTATTTAAATGAGATTATAGATGCTCAATAAATTAAGATTAATACATACACTAAACTCAAATGTCAAACATAAGCTTTCAAATTCTGACTGCAGATTAAGCATGTAAAGTATTCAAATACATATCTCCCTATTAAGATGAATTTATTTCAAGCCTTTGGGGGAACAAAAAAAAAACTAAGGTATAATGAAAGTCTATAATCACAAATATATTTCTATTACCTCTTTAATGGAATCATCCTCTATGGCTTCCAATTTCTGTTGCAATACTCGCATCATTTGTACCCAACATTCATTTGCATCCTATAATTTGAAAAATAACATTGAAAGTAATCCTGGCAGTGACAGCATCTGGTCTATAAAATCCTTCCAAAATAATTACTGTTTCCTTAGGGGAGAAAGCTGTTTTTTCTTCTTTAAAAATACTAAGCCAAATTAGGTATATGATCTTCAAAAAAGATAAAGAATTCCAGAATAGTTTATTCATTTATCCAACAGATACTTTCTGAGCTCCTACTTGTGCTACACACTGTTCTAGATATGAGGAATACGTAACAGTGAAAACAAATTCAGCTAGAGATAAGGGTTACGAAGGAAAAAAAGCAGTATGGGAACAGAAAGCGATGGGAGAAAAGTGCTACAATAAGGTAGTCGGGGAAAGCCTGAAGCCTTGGCGCCATGAGACCTGAGGGAGGTGAAGGAACCAGCCTTACACTTAACTGACAGCCAAAGGAACAAGAGCAAAGGCCCTGCAGGAAGAGGGCACTTGTAGGGTTTAAGGAAGAGCAAGGAAGCTAGCCTGGCTGGAGAGAGGCAAGCAAGGGAAGAGTGGCAGTGATGAGCTCAGACAGGGAGCCAGGGGCTAGATGATTTGGGACTGGGGTAGAAAAATCACCAGGGGGGTGAACAAAGGACCAATATAATCCTATCTACAGTTTAAAAAGGACACTGGACACTTGTGGAGAAACACCACAGAGGGGTAAAAGCAGAAGCAAGATGATCAGTTAACAGACTACTGCACTACTCTAGGCAGGAGATAATGGTGGTATGAACTGGAGTGGACTGATATTTTTATTTCCAAATATGTTCCAATGAGTATGGTAAGTGTAGGAAGCCTCAGTTTTACATTTACAGAACAAAAAGCCTTGCCCGGATTACCTGTTGAAGATATTGTCCTTGTTCACCCTTCTCCGCAAACTGTGGGAAAGCCATGTGCAAAAACTGCAGTAGAATAATAGGTGGAATACTAGAGGAAGTTTTATCCATGGAATCGAACAAATCTCTAAGAGCTTAAAAACAAAGCAAACATTGCCTTAGTAAAATAACAGCATACTTAATACATGCTACTACAAATTCTTAATACGAACAAAAACCTGCTTAACTATTTTTAAATACATCTAACCTTTCGCAATTGTTGGACTCCCTAATGAGTATAAGAAAAATGCTCATTTTTAAGTCTTAAAAGAACTTTAAAAGACTTTATAATGCAATCACAAGCTATAAACAACTTCTGAGCCTTAACATTCTCACTGTCCTTGCCAGGCTTTGTCTTCCCAAACAAAGTAGAGTGTATTAATTCAATACAGAAAACACACAACCTCTGTCTAGAGATCAAACAGGCATTATGTTATGTTCTGTCACTCTGCCATTAATTATCAGGCCATCAGGTCACCACTCCCAACTTAGCTCTGCCTAAAGTTGGTTCTCTTCTACTGAACTGGATATGGAAATCTGGCTCCTTAAACACAGTTCCTGACTCTAGGGAGGGAACAGCTAAGAACCAAAACTAATGTGACTTCTCTTCAGAACCTTTTCCCTATCTCTCCCTTCTCACCAGCATGAATCTTAATAGTCACGGATTCAGCTGTGCTCTCAGAGTTCAGAACACTTTTCCTCTGCTGACTTCCTATCATGCCCTGTCTTTACTTCATGTAACATTAATATAAAACTCTAATCTAACTTATCTCAACTTGTTTTGTTAATACCCAAGATGTGAAGTCTCATCTGTCTTTATTATACAGACTGAACCAAGAAAATCCTACAGATGCTCAGCACAAAGCAGAGGCTCAAGAAAATGTTCCTGAACAAAACTAAACACAAGGTTTAAAAAGTATTTTTTGAGGAAAGGCTGAAATTCGGGCATCATTACCAAGCTAGTTATTTTTTAATAAAAGCCTCAATTTTAATAATACTTTAAGGTATACACTACTGAAAAAAAAAACCCAGATAATTTAAGATTTAATATCAACAAAGTATCTCAAAGGTATTTCATTAGTTTGAAAGAAAAAGGTTAAGAAACAAAATCTAGATTAAAAGGGACTAATGAGATGTGACAACAATAACTAAATGTAGTATGTGATCCTACACTGGCTCCTAAAGCAAGAAAAAACTTTTTAATAACCAGTATTTGGGCTGGACATGGTAGCTCACACCTATAATCCTAGCACTATGCAAGGCCAAGGAGGAAGGATTGGCTGAGTACAGCAGTTCGAGACCAGCCTGAGCAAGAGCGAGACCCCCATTTCTACTAAAAATAGAAAAATTAGCCATATGTGGTGGCACGTGCCTGTAGACCCAACTACTTGGGAGGCTGAGGCAGGAGGATCACTTGAGCCCAGCAGTTGGAGGTTGCAGTGAGCTATGATGTATCACTGCACTCTAGTCCAAAAAGAGTAAGGCCCTGACTCAATAAAAAAAAAAAAAAGAAAAAGAAAAGAAAAGAAAGCAATATTGGGACGGTTGCCAAAACTAGAATAAAGTCTGTATTTTAGAGTACTAAACAGTGTTAAACTCCCAGATTTTAAAAATTAATATTAATAATTATGGTTACAAATGTCCTTAGTCTTAGGAAATACATACTTAAGTATTACGGAATAAAAGACATGATGTCTGAAACCTTATTCTAAAATACTTCAGAAAATTACATGCATTATAGAGAAATGAGAAACCAAATGTGACCAAGAGTTAGTAACTGGTGAATTCTTGTAACTTTTCTGTAAATTTAAATGTACAGAAGCAAAAATGCAAAGAACAGTATTTTTTATCCCACCAATACTCTAAGCCTCCTATGTGATGCTGAAAAAGCTCCTGAAATTCTGAGTTACTCTGAGGTACACAATCAAATGAACTAGATAGAAATGATCACATTTTCTCATTAAAAGCTTCTTTCAACAAATCAATCTATAATGAAAAAAAAGGTTAAAGTAAAATCTAACTCCAAATGGTGCAAAATAAATCTACTGTTTATAGTATTAAAAATTAGGCCGGGCGCGGTGGCTCAAGCCTGTAATCCTAGCTCTCTGGGAGGCTGAGGTGGGCGGATCGTTTGAGCTCAGGAGTTCGAGACCAGCCTGAGCAAGAGCAAGACCCCATCTCTACTATAAATAGAAAGAAATTAATTGGCCAACTAAAATATATATAGAAAAAATTAGCCGGGCATGGTGGCACATGCCTGTAGTCCCAGCTACTTGGGAGGCTGAGGCAGCAGGATTGCTTGAGCCCAGGAGTTTGAGGTTGCTGTGAGCTAGGCTGACGCCACGGCACTCACTCTAGCCTGGGCAATAAAGTGAGACTCTGTCTCAAAAAAAAAAAAAAAATTAATGGTTGACCACAATGAGATACCAAACCACACTCCTAGGATAGCTATAGTCAAAAAGACCAAAAATACTAAGTGTTGACAAGGATATGGAGAAATCAGAACCCTCAAACCCTGCTGGGGGATGTAAAATGGCACAACTCCTCTGCAGTCTGGCAGTTCCTCAAAAGGCTAAATATAAAGTTTACATATGACCCAGGAATTCCACTCCTGGATATACACCCAAGAGAACTGAAAGCATGTGTCCACACAAAGACTTGTACACAAATGTTAGCAGTGTTTATAGTAGTCAAAAAGTGAAAAAACTGCAAGTGTCCATCAATGATAAATGAAACGTGGCAGGTCCATACAATGCTGAATGCATAAATGAAATGTTGACAGGTCCATATAATGGAACGTTATTAATATTCAGCAATAAAAAAAGAATGAAGCACTGATACATGCGAACCTTGACACATTATGCTAAGTGAAAGAAGCCAGTCACAAAAGACCACATATTCTTTAATTCCATTTACAGCACATGTCCAGAATAGGCAAATCTAGAGAGAACAGAGGAGTGGTTGGGTAGGGCTGAGTGGTGAGAGAGAAAGGGTGACTGCTAAATGTTATGGAGGTGCTTTTTGGAATGATGAAAATGTTCTAACATTGATTGTAGTGACATCTGCACAACTCTATGAATAAACTAAAAAACAATGAATTTACATGAGTGACTTATACGTTAAATAGGTGAATTGGATGGTATGTAAATTATATGTCGATAAAGCTGTTAGGAAAAAAAAAGCATGGCTGTAAAAACCCTGTCAACCTAGCCCAATGAATTAAGAGCATTTATTTATAAAAATGTCCAAAATTGGTGGCTGGGGTGGGAGGGGGAGGCGGATATGATCTCATGCAATGAAGAAACAAGTTATTGCTGGTGTTTAAGGATTTCTGTTTCTCCACATACATCACTTCTTTATACTAATGCCCACTAAGACGCTCTTGTAAAATGATCACATCAACTATGATAAAACCTGTCTCTCTCTGGCTATCCCCAAAGTCATTCCCAAAGATACATTATACAATAGAACCTGAAGCCAAAATTATAACTTAATCCCAAAAATCCAAAAATTTATCACTGGTTTATAATCTGGATAATAATGTACAGAAGCAAAAATGCAAAGAACAGTATTTTTTATCCCACCAATACTCTAAGCCTTATGTTTAAGTATAAAGTACACTCCAATCTTAATGAGGTGATGTTTTACAAAACACATTTTGTAAACAGAAAAAGTACTAAACAGACTGATTGAAAAATAAAATTTATACTCCTATTGAAAAGTGGCATATTTAACATACTAACCTGCAGTAATATACTGTGCTGAAGACATTTCCCCTGAAGCTCTCAAGGCACCTGCATACCTAGAAACAATAAAGCACACTTAAATAATAGAATTCAATTCATTCTGAAACTCAAATAGGAAGAAACAGGTGAAAGAACTTATATGACACCCTCAACTCCAAGTTTCTTAGAGTAGTTCCCAACTTTCTATTTCCTTCTCTTCTGCTCTTCCTCCTTTAAGCATTACACAGATAAAAAAAGGAGTACTAAAAAGGGAATTTAGATGAAATCTACTTCATGTTCTTTCCCCTCGTCTAACTCACATAAAACAAACATTTTTTGAAAATAGTGTGAAACAAAAGTGTCTTGATTACAAAGAAAATAAAACAATCTCAGAAATATAAGCATTAGATCAAAAACATTAAATACGTTCAACACTAGCTTGCTGTATGCCAAAAAATAAGTAACAAGTTTCAAGTCAGTTTGTTCAACTATAAATTGAGGAGTTTCTATCAAATGATTAACAAATTTGCTCTCTGCCTTGCGATTCTCAATTTACAATAGTACAACAAACTGCCATCCAAAGGAATATTTAAACCATTGTCATTACCCAACACTGGCAAATATTTAGAGCAACAAGAATGACTGATAAGGTCAATAATACGGATGAATCTCAAAAACTTGATACTGAGTGAAACAAACCAGACTAAAAGAAAAGTACATCCTGTAAGATTCCATTTATTTTACGTTCCAGAATGTGCAAATTAATAAGAAATCAGTAGTTGCTAGAAGGGGTGGAGAGGATGACAATTAACTGAGAAAAGGCATAAGAAAACTCTCTGGGGCTAGGCGCAGTGGCTCACGCCCGTAATCCTAGCACTCTGGGAGGCCGAGGCAGGCGGATTGCTCGAGGTCAGGAATTTGAAACCAGTCTGAGCAAGAATGAGACTCTGTCTCTACTATAAATAGAAAGAAATTAATTGGCCAACTAATATATATAGAAAAAATTAGCCGGGCATGGTGGTGCATGCCTGTAGTCCTAGCTACTCAGGAGGCCGAGGCAGCAGGATTGCTTGAGCCCAGGAGTTTGAGGTTGCTGTGAGCTAGGTTGACGCCACAGCACTCTACCCAGGCAACAGAGTGAGACTCTGTCTCAAAATATAAATATACATATATATTTCCTAATTAAGGTAAAGCCATCCAATAAGTTAAATAACATTAATAGTGAAGTTTACAAAGAAAAACTGTTAGAAAATAAAAGGAGAAACTGCTAGAAATACTAAGAGGTTTCATAGTCAAAAGTACTAGGAGAGAAACTTTCCTTGTCTTGGTCAAGCCAATAAATAAAAAGTAATGATACAGAAAATCTGGATATAATTAATATAGTTAATGTCTACTAAACTTTGACATCTACAAAAAGAGGACATTTTGACTTTTCTACAACTATTAATCATACATCAGATCAAAAAGACAAACTTAAATTTCCAAAACCCACAAGTTGTATAGGCCACAATCCTTACCCATGGTGCAATAAAATTACACGGTTTCATGTATGAAAAGCTAATATAAAGAGAAAAATCCTAAAAACTACAAACAGAAAATAAGAATCAAGATTGATATCAGACCTTCCATCAGTAAGCAAGGGAGCACCAAAAATGGTGAAGAAATAACTACCAACCACTGAGGAAAAATAACTTTGACCTAGACTTACACCAACCAATATTATCATCTAAGGATGAGAGCAAAGAGTAAAATAAAGCAGTATTTTGGGATATGTAAAAGACACAGTAAGATTCTACCAGGTAATTTTTGTAAGCTGGAATAAAAATGAAAATATTAAAGAATAAAATAATAACCTTAGCTACCTTGAATCCAGAGGATAATCTGAACATCAGTTCTCTGCTTAAAATCTTCCAATGTTTCCCTATGCCCTCAAAACAAAGTTCATACTCCATAAAAATGACTCCATGATCTCTGGCTAGCCCCTGCTAATCTCTCGCCTACCACATTTCTACACACATCCTTCTCCATGCAGTGCACACTCCAGTCTTACTGAGTATATTGTAGTCTCTTGCTTCTAGACTCTACCCGCAGTCCACTCTCACACTTCCCCTACCTCCCCTACCCAAACTGGGGTTAATACCTACCCTGTATATATACCAATTCCTCTAAGTCTTCCTCAAATTCTCCTTGGACACCCCCTTTCTTAGGTACTCCCTTAAATGTCCCGTAGCATCCTACCTTTCCCATCAAGGCAGTTGTGAAACAGTACCTGCTTACTCGACAGTCTTTCTCTATTAGACTCTAAGTGCCTTGAAGACAGATACTATGTCTTGTTCACTGATAATATATTAGCTGCAATCTATGTAACTTCTCATCATAAATACTTGACAACTATTCACTTCAGAGAAATTTAGAAACCTTCAGAGATACTCTTTCAGGCTTTTGCATAATCCTGCTCTCTTCTCTAATGCTCCACTCTACCAAAAACTTTCACAAGACACTAAGCGGGGAAAGTCAATAGTCATAACCTTTGTCTAGAATCCAAATTGTAGTTAAAAATTCTATCATGGGGGGAGGGGGGGAAAGGGCATTTATTGAAACCTTAAAATCTGTACCCCCATAATATGCCGAAATAAAAAAAAAAGTAAAAAAAAAAAAAAATTCTATCATATATTAAGAACCGGCAATTTACGTGTCAAGACAGTTATAAATTTAGTTAGAATTAAGTTACATATTCAAGTTACACATTTATACTCATTGAGAAGGGACACTCATTTATAGACTATTTCATAGGTTCTCAAAACACACTACAAATTGTTTAGTATTTTTCTTCTGTATAATAGTATAAGAACAAAATTTTATTTCTTAAAACCACTACTACAAAAAACACAGCTCAAACTACAGGGGATGGACTTGGAAACTCTGTCATCCACCATGTTCACCAGACCTTGCACCAACTGATTACCACTTCTTCCAGGCTTTGGACCACTTCTTGCAAGGAAAAATATTCAATTCTCAACAAGATGTGGAAAACGCCTTTTGTGATTTCCTTGCCACTGGCTCTCTAGGCTTCTTTGCGTTTGGTGTAAGCAAGTTACCTTTAAGATGGCAAAACTGTGTTGATAGTCTAGGCACATACTTTGATTACTTGTACTGCTTATTGTTTGAAATATAATAAACTACACTTTTGATTTGAAAGAAAAAAAAAACCACTACTCACCAGCATAAGGATAGACATACATACAAATGGAATAGTATTAAGAGTTCAGAGGCCAGGCGCGGTGGCTCACGCCTGTAATCCTAGCACTCTGGGAGGCCGAGGCGGGTGGATTGCTCAAGGTCAGGAGTTCGAAACCAGCCTGAACAAGAGTGAGACCCCATCTCTACTATAAATAGAAAGAAATTATTTGGCCAACTAATATATATAGAAAAAATTAGCCGGGCATGGTGGCGCATGCCTGTAGTCCCAGCTACTCAAGAGGCTGAAGCAGGAGGATTGCTTGAGCCCAGGAGTTTGAGGTTGCTGTGAACTAGGCTGACGCCACGGCACTCACTCTAGCCTGGAATAAAGTGAGACTCTGTCTCAATAAAAAAACAAACAAACTTTAAAAATTAGGCCAGGCGCAGTGGCTCATGACTGTAATCTTAGCAGGAAGAGAGGCCAAAAGAGGCGGGAGGATCATTCAAGGTCAGGAGTTCAAAACCAGCCTGAGCAAGAGCGAGACCCCGTCTCTACTAAAAATAGAAAAAAATTGGCCAACTAAAAATATATAGAAAAATAATTAGCTGGGTATGGTGGCACATGCCTGAAGTCCCAGCTATTCAGGAGGCTGAGGTTGCTGTGAGCTAGGCTGACGCCCCAGCACTCTAGCCCAGGCAACAGAGTGGGACTCCATCTCAAAAAAAATTTAAAAATTAGCCAAGCACGATGGCACGTGTCTGCCATGTGTCTGTAGTCGCAGCTACTCAGGAAGCTGAGACAGGAGGCCTGCTTGAGCCCAAGAATACAAGGTTACAGTGTGCTATGATCAGGCCACTGCAACAGATAGAGACCCTATCTCTATTTAAAAAAAAAAAAAAAAAAAAAAAGTAAAATGACAGCTCGCAGAATGGAAGGAAAGATTTGTAAATTATCGGCCGGGCCTGGTGGCTCAAGCCTGTAATCCTAGCTCTTTGGGAGGCCGAGGTGGGCGGCTCGTTTGAGCTCAGGAGTTCGAGACCAGCCTGAGCAAGAGCGAGACCCCATCTCTACTATAAACAGAAAGAAATTAATTGGCCAACTAAAATATATATAGAAAAAATTAGCCGGGCATGGTGGCACATGCCTGTAGTCCCAGCTACTTGGGAGGCTGAGGCAGCAGGATTGCTTGAGCCCAGGAGTTTGAGGTTGCTGTGAGCTAGGCTGACGCCACGGCACTCACTCTAGCCTGGGCAATAAAGTGAGACTCTGTCTCAAAAAAAAAAAAAAAAAAAGATTTGTAAATTATCTATCCAATAAGGAACTTGTATCCAAAACAAATAAAAAGCACTTACAACTAAATAACAAAAGATAAATAACCAAAACACAAGTATTTAAATGGACATTTCTCCAAAGAAGATATACAAATGGCCAATATGCACATGAAAAGATATTCAACATCATTAGTCATTAGGAAAATGGGAACGAGAAACAGAAGGAGACACCACCGCATACCCATAGCTTGGCAACAAACAAAGGCAATAAGACAATATTAGGTACTGGCACTGAGATGGAAAAATCAGAACCTTCTTACAGTGTTGTGGAGAATGCAAAATGATACAGCTACTTTGGAAAAGTTTGGCAGTTCCTCAAAATGTTAGAGTTATCATGTGACCAAGTAATCCACTCCTAGGTATATAACCCAGAAATGAAAACAATTTGTCCACACAAAAACATGAATGTTCACTTCACAGCAGCATTACTCATAATAGCCAAAAAGTAGAAACAATCCAAATTTCAATCAAGCAAATGAACAAAATGTGGTATATCCATACAATGAAATATTATTCAGCCATAAGAAAGGAGTGAAGCACTAACATGAATGAATTATGAAAATATTATGCTAAGTGAAAGAAACCAGCAAAAAGACCACACATTATGATTCCATTTATATGAAATGCCTAGAAGGGGCAAATCTGTAAGACAGAAAGTAAATTAATGTTTGACTAGGGCTGAAAGTAGGTGAAAGGGCACAGGAGCCATTACCAATGAGTATGTTTTAAAATTTGATCATGGTGATGGTTGCACACCGTGACTATTACAAAAACCATTCAATACTTTAAAATAGTGAACTGTATAATAAATGAATTATATCTCAATAAAGATGGTTTAAAAATGCAAAACAACACTACTCATTCAAATATGAACCTCTCTTACCCAAAGACGACTTATTTCTCTTTAATCTTACCTTTTAAGGGCATCTTTGAGTTCAGGCACAGAACGAATACATTGAACTGTAGCATTCATGTAACAAGTGTTACCAAGGTTTGTCAATCCACACGGTAATTCCATCTAGCCAAAAAAAAGGATTAAATCATTTTTTATAAATGGCATGGCATATACAAATCACTAGAGTTCACACTTTGGATGAAATACCAATTTATATTCTACCTTCCTCCTAAAGTAACAATGTTTATTTCTCCCAGTGAAAATTTTTACTTGCATCATGTCTTACTGTTTTCGTTCCCTTCTTAAAAACGGACCAGGTGCGGTAGTTCACAACTGTAATCCTAGCATTTGGGGAGGCCAAGGCAGGACTACTTGAGACCAGGAGCTCAGGACCAGCCTAGGCAACGTAGCAAGATCCCATCTCTACAAAAAATTAAAACATCAGCCACGCATGGTGGCACTTGTTTATATTCTCAGCTACTTGGGAGGCTGAGGCAGGAGGATCACTCCAGCCCAGGAGTTTGAAGTTGCAGTGACCTATGATCGTGTCACTGTACTCTAGCCTGGGTGACAGAAACCCTATCTCATAAAAAAAATAAAATAATAACAATCCTATCAGACCTAGCTGTTTTGTAGGCTTGAGAACACAGTAGCAAAATATACATAGAAATACTTCAAAATAACAAAAACAAAAAACAAGAAAATGAGTGGTAATATATAAATGCTAGGTTTTATTTTACTATTTATTTATTTTGGAGGGGGAAGACAGTCTTGCTCTGTTGCCCAGGCTAGAGTGCCTTGTCAGCCTCGCTCACAGCAACCTCAAACTCCTGGGCTCAAATGATCCTCCTGCCTCAACCCCCCAAGTAGCTGGGACTACAGGCAAGCACCACCATGCACCACTAATTTTTCTGTTTTTAGTAGAGATGGAGTCTCACTCTTGCTCAGGCTGGTCTCGAACTCCTAACCTCAAGCATTCCTCCAGCCTCAGCCTCTCAGAGTGCTAGGATTATAGGCGTGAGCCATGGGGCCCAGCCAATGCTAAATTTAAAAATAAATAACATTTGAAACATGTATGTTGGCCAGTTTCAAAACTAACTTTGCATTTAAGTCAGGATAAAATATATGTATTTTCCACATGGAAAATTTTTAAGAATTTAAATACCCTGCATTTAAACTACTCTTTAATCCTGTTTGCTCATAAAATAACAAGTAAACACTTAAATAGTGGTAACTATCTGCCAGACACACATTTGTTAGAGATATTAACTAACTTTATACTGTATGTATTACAACCCTCATCTGTAAAATAAGGTTATAATCCTTAACACATCATAGAGTTATTAGGCTTAAGAGCACAAGCCCTGAATTATGAACTGTATATTTAATTAAGCCTAATTCACTCGAAGTTTGAACAGTAATAATCAAAATGTATAATACCAAAAAACAATCTAATTTTATGAATTATCTGACTACTGGAGAACTCCCTTAAGCTAATTTCAAAGTAATAAAACTTTCATTTACTTAAAAACATCTTAATATCGTAACTGGCTCTGTGAAAACATTTCAATGACCCCTACATGGTTTTTTTTTCCTTCTCTTCCCTTAACTACTTGACCTTTGAGTTGTTTCCCAGAAATCGTAGATTTTCTTCAGAACAAAGGAGTTGAGATTCCAAACACCTCTAGGCAGACTTCCTCAGGCCAAGACTCACCATTCCTCAGTAACCTACCCTAGGAACTAGACCCTTAGTAATTTCCCCACAACCTGCCCCAAGCACTTAGACCCTTACTAATTGCAACACAATCTGCCAAAATGCACAAGAGGCCCTCCGTAATTTCCCCTCTTTAAAAAGCCGGGATTCTCCATTAGCCAAAGAGAACCAGATTTGAGGCAGCTTCTTCGCCTGTTCTCCCCACAAGATGTCTTTCATATTTAAAAAATTCCTTCCTTCCTCAGCAATCCTCACTGTCTCAATAATTGGACCTTTGCACAGCCAGACACTGAACCTAGACCAAAACCCCCTTGCGGTTTCAATAACAATATTAACAATTAAATCTTCAAAAACATTTAGATGCTATTGTCTAAAAGACATCTTAATAATTGTCCTCTGAAAAATACTGATCAAACATAAAATTTGGTATGTCTTACAGCAGATGCTAACTGTTCTTCTGTCATGTCTTCTACGAAGACAGTTTTAGCTGAGGGTTCTTCAGGAAGAGCATCTGCTGACCCCATCATTAGTACAGTCATTCCCTGTTTTTTAAAAAAAATAATTTCATGAAAATCCTTAAAAATAGATATTGTTTTATGTCCAGTGAAAGAAGCCAGACACAAAAGAACACATATTACATGATTCTGTTTGCCAAAAAAGGTAAATCTACAGAAAGTATAGCAGTGGTTGCTTAAGGCTGGAGGTAAGAAGAAGGAGTAACTTTAAATGGGTGTGAGTTTCTTTCCTGGTAATGGAAATGTTCTAAAATTAGATTGCAGTGAAGGTTGCACAACTCTGTAAATATACTACTGAAGATCAGTGAATTAAAAAAATTAGTAAGTACTAGGTGGCTTGGGGCCAGGGGTCACCTGCCAATCTGCAAAGCAGCACAGGAAACTTGTGTGATGAAACTTCTAAATCTTGATTTTGGTGGTAGTTACAAGACTATATAAATTTACCCACATTCATCAAACTGTACACTAAACAGGTGAATTTTACTCTATATAAATTATACCTAGATCAGGCGTGGCGGCTCACACCTCTAATCCTAGCACTCTGGGAGGCCAAGGCAGGATGACTGCTTGAGCTCAGGACTTCAAGACCGGCCTGACCAAGAATAAGATCTCTACCAAAAATAGAAAAGTAAGCCAGGCATCATGGCCCACGGCTGTTGTCCCAACTACTTGGGAGGCTGAGGCAAGAGGATAATTTGAGCCCAGGAATTTGAGGTTGCAGTGAGCTATGATGACGCCACAACACTCTACTAGAAGCAACAGAGAGAGACAGTCTCAAAAGAATAAAAAAATAAAAAATAAATTATACCTGAATAAAGCTGAGGAAAAAACAAATATTCCATTTAAAAAACTGAAAATGTTTACAGTACTGGAGGGAAAGGAATTCCTCAAATGATCATTAACATTTAGTGGCATCATTTCTTCCCATTAACAAATGTAGATTAAAACTCTTAAACCCTCTGGCTAACTGAATGGACCCCTCTCGGTCAAGGGGACCCCAGAAACACCTTAAAATTGAATTCCCAGCCATGACAGGATGGGAGACATAAAGCATAATTACTTGCATATGATTTTCCTTCATAAATATTCCTAATTCCTCCTATAGCTTGTTGAGTATGTATACTTTGCTCAGTATAAAATCCTGTTCCCTTTTGTCTCTTCTTTGAGGCATGTATGTCTCACTTCTGGACAGGGTTCTGCTACCCTTTGAGAAAGCTAGCTCATCTTTTTCCAAAGTATAAACCTCATTAATTATTTTTTTTAACACAAACTAACCACTAATAAGATTCTTTCTGTGAATGCCTACTGTGTAACAATTGCTCACATTTGAATACAAATATTTTCAGAGCACTGAAATCTGTTATTGGAAAACATCAAACACAAACATTAGTTCAAAATATCCAATTTCATAATTCTATACATTAACCTAAGTAAACATTTATATTCAATACACTTGTAAAACACTCCATACAATAGAACAAGAAAGACAATGTCATTCTAAATCTCATAATCTTAAAATATGAACATCTTATTCTCTGAATATATTAATTGGAAGATATGAACACACAAGACAAAGAAAAAGGTAGGGCCAGAAGTAGAGGTTTACAAAAAAAAAAGACAAACAGGAAAGGAAAAACGGCAGCCAGAAGAGATAAAAAAAATAGCCAGATAATTAAAATTAGGAAATTAGTAAGGTCAACAAACTCATACTTTTAAGAATACCTATACTGAAATCTAATAACCTTCATCTATCAGCTTTTATTTTTATATAGATATTTTATAAGATAATAGCAAAGCAGTATTAAGCCATCACTAAAGAATCTTTTTCCAAAGACAACCGACTCAGGAACCAAATATCTGAAGTAATAACCAGTTAGAAAACACAAAAGAAAAAAAGAAATACCAACAAATACCTGAGAGTAAATAATAAGAAATACATAAGACTTTAATAAGAAAACTATAAAGCTTTACTTAGGGATGTTAAAACAAAAAAAGAACTGCTGAAGTTCATGAAGGACATGACAGGTTTCAAAAATTACTGTAAAGATATTATAAGTTATTATATGTATTTAACAAAATCCCTTTATGAATGAAGCTTACAATGAATGAAATGATTCATGCAGCAAATTTATAGTCATGACTATAGCTGAGAAAATTTCTGAAAAAGATGAATAAAGAGACCATTAGAAATGATTAAGGAAATAGATTATACAATGAAGACTATTGAGGAAAACTATAATTATATAGGAAAAAAATACTACCAATTCCTTACCTCAAGCCACATCATAACCAAAATGAATTAAAGAGTAAAGATTTAAATGGAAAAAAATAAAATTATAAAACCATGTAAGTAAATCAAAAAATGTAGTGATGTAAGATTTTCTAAAGTTGACATAAAATATGGAATAGACTGATGTTACTAGCTACATAAACCTTAAAAACTTTCATAAAACATTACTGCAATCAAAATTGAAAATGACAAACTAGAGAAAAAATTACACCATTATATGCTAAGCACTCAAAAAAATTAGTAAGAAAAGGCAAAGACACAATACAAAAATTGGCAAAGCAGATTATCAGAAACAAAAAAGGCTTATATTAATGAACTAGGTGTCTACCTTAAGCAGCTAGAAAAAGTAAAATTTAAAACTAAAGTGAAGGCTGGTCCGAAGGCAGTGAGTTATCTCACGTGATTGTTACAGATTAAACCCCTTGTTCTACTACTTTCCCCCCTCCTCACTACTGCACTTGACTAGTCTTAAAAAAAAAATAAAATAAAGTGAAAAAGAAATAAAGCAAAGAGGAAAAAAATAAAGTAGTAAACGAATAAGCAAAAGTTAGTTCTTGGGGGTGGCTAGGAAGGGGGAAATCAATGAAACCAATAAACCTCTGGTTCATGAAACAATTCCTCAAAAGATACAAATTACCAAAACTGATTCAAAAGAGAGTGTTACATCTGAATAAATCTACATTTTAATTAAAGACACTAAATTCTTAATTTAAATTCCTACCACAAATAAAACTCCAAGACCCAATGGCTTCACTAGAGAATTCTAGGCAACATTAAAAAAAAATAAAAACACAAACTCTTTCAGAAAAGAGAGGATGCTTCCTAACTCATTTTAGAAGGCCAGCATTACAATGATAGCAAACGAGACTAAAACACAAGAAAACTACAGGCCGGGCATGGTGGCTCACACCTGTAATCCTAGCACTCTGGGAGGCCGAGGCAGGTGGATTGCTCTAGATCAGGAGTTCGAAACCAGCCTGAGCAAGAGCAAGACCCCGTCTCTACTATAAATAGAAAGAAATTAATTGGCCAACTAATATATATGGAAAAAATTAGCCGGGCATGGTGGCGCATGCCTGTAGTCCCAGCTACTCGGGAGGCTGAGGCAGCAGGATCGCTTAAGCCCAGGAGTTTGAGTGCTGTGAGCTAGGCTGATGCCACGGCACTCACTCTAGCCTGGGCAACAAAGTGAGACACTGTCTCAAAAAAAAAAAAAAAAAAAGAAAACTACAAATCAATATCTTACGAAAATAGACAAAAATCCTTAACATTAGCAAATAGAATCTAGCAATATATAAAAAGGATAAAACGTAATGACCAAAGTGAGGTTTGTCCCAAAAATATAAGGTTCATTTAATATTCAAAACAGTCGGTGTACTATACCATGTTAACAGGTTAAAGGAGAGAAAAAAGTGATCATTTCAAAATATACAGAAAAAGCATTTGACAAAATTCGACTCCCATTCATTGTAAAAATTCTCAAACTACAAATAGATCTTCCTCACCCTGATGATGACTGTACATAAAACACCTCCAGTTCTGACTTGGAAGGTTTTCCCCTAAGATCAGGAAAAAGGCAATGGTGTCCACTATCAACCTTTGCTATTCAGCGTTGTGTTGAAAGTCCTAACCAGAGCAATAAAGCATGAAAAAAGGAGAAATTAAAAACAGAGATTGAAAAGGAAGAAATAAAAGTCTTTATTTGCAGATGACATGTATACCTACAATATCCTATAAAATATGTGAAATCAGCAAAGTCACAGAATACAAAGTCAATATACAAAAAAAAGATCAATTCTATTGCTATATACTAATAATTAAAAAATGACATCTGAAAAGTATCACTTATGTCTCTCTCCATCTTTCTCTCTCACACACACACGGAATACTGAATCATAAAAAGGATAAAATAATGTCCTTTGCAACAACGTGGATAGAACTGGAGGCAATTACCCTGAGTGAAGTAACTCAGGAACAGAAAAACAATACTGCATGTTCTCACTTATAAGTGGGAGCTAAACAATGGGTACGTATGGCCAAACAGAGCAGAATAACAGACACTGAAGACTCCAAAAGATGCGAGGGTAGGAGGCTAAAGGATGAAAAATTACCTATTTAGTACAATATACAATGTTTGGGTGAGGGGTACACTAAAAGCAGACTTCATGACTACACAATGTATCCATATAACAAAACTGCACCTGTACCCCCTAAATCTATAAAAATTTACAAGTTTTTAAAAATATCATTTATAATATTAAAAATGTAAGATACATAATATATTAATAGTTAACAAAATATGCATAAGACCCCACATTGAATATCATGAGAAATTTTATGTAGGTATACCATGTTTGTGGATTAGAAGACAAAAATATTAAGATGACCCAGATTGACATAGATTTGATGAAATTCCAATCAAAATCCCAGGCTCTTTTGTGGAAAATGACCTGAATCTAAAATGTGCAATAAACATGCAAAGCCAACACAGTTTTGAAAAAGAAGAAAATCTGGAGGACTTATGCTGCCTGATTTCAAGGCCTAAATCATCAAACAGGGCAGGATGGCACATGCCTTAGTCTCAGATACTTGGGACGATGAGGCAAGAGGATCACTTGAGCCCAGGAATTCAAAGCCAGGCTGGGCAACATAGCAAGACCCCATCTCAATAAAATAAAAAATAAAAAAACAGTATTGGTGTAAAGGTATACATACAAATTAATAGAACAGAATCCAAATATAGACCCACAGGTACATAGTCAACTGCTTTTCAACAAAGATGCTGAGGTAAAATGGGTAAGAACAGTCTTTTCAACAAATGGTGCTTACACAACTGAATATTCATGTGAAAAAAATAAATCTCAACCATTACTTTACAATAAACACAAAAATTTACTCAAAAAGGATGACATGATTACATGTAAAAGCTAAAATTTATAAAAATGTTAAAAGAAAACAAAAAACACACCTGTAATCCTAGCACTCTGGGAGGATCGCTTAAGGTCAGGAGTTTGAAACCAGCTTGAGCAAGAGCGAGACCCAGTCTCTACTAATAGAAAGAAATTAATTGGCCAACTAAAAGTATACAGAAAAAATTAGCTGGACATGGTGGCGCATGCCTGTAATCCCAGCTACTCAGGAGGCTGAGGCAGAAGTATTGCTTGAGCCTACGCGTTAGAGGTTGCTGTGAGCTAGGCTGACACTACAGCACTATAGCCCAGGCAACAGAGTAAGACTGTCTCAAAAAAAAAAAAAAAAAAAAAAAGAAAGAAAAGAAACAAAACCACTTTCTTTGCTCATCCATAAGAAGCAACTCTTCAAGTCTGATCATGAGACTGCAGCAATTCGGTCCCATCTTCAAGCTCCAGTTCTAATTCTAGTCCTAGTTAGTCCCACCACATCTGCAGTTACATCCTCAAGTCTTGAACCCCACAAAGTCATCCAGGAGGGTTGGAATCAACTTCTTTAAACTCCTGTTAATGTTGATAACTTGACCTCTTCCCATGAATGTTCCTAATGGCATCTAGAATGGTGAATCTTTTCTGGAAAGTTTCTAGTTTACTTTGTCCAAACTCTTTGAGGAATCACTATCTATGGCAGCTATAACCTAACAAAATTTCTCTCTTAAATAGTAAGACTTGAGAGTTGAAATTACTCCTTGATCCGTAGGCTACAGAAGGATGTTGTGTTAGCAGCATGAAAACAACATTCATCTCCTTGTACATCTCCATCAGAGCTCTTGGGTGACCAGGTGCATTGTCCATGACCAGGTAACACATGGAAAGGAATCTATTTTTTCTGAGCAGTAGGTCTCAACAAACAGCTTAAAATATTCAGTAAAACAGGCTATAAACAGATATGCTGTCATCTAGGCTTTGTTATTCCATTTACAGAGTACAGGCAGAGCATATTTAGCATTATTCTTAAGGGCCCTAAGATTTTCAGAAAAGTACTGACTTCAACTTAAAGTCACCAGCAGCATCAGCCCCTAAAGAGCCTGTCCTCTGAAGCTAACCATTGACTTCATTCTAGCTATTTAAGTCCTAGTTGGCATTTTCTTCCAATAAATGACTTTTTTCTACATTACAAATAAGGGTAGCCACCTTCATCAGTGATCTTGGCTAGATCTTCTCAGTAATTGGCTGAAGCTTCTATATCAGCACTTCCTGCTTCATCTTGTACTTTCATGTTATGGAGGTGGCTTCTTCCTTAAAGCTCAGAAACCAACCTCTGCTAGCTTTCTACTTTTCTCCTGCAGCTTCCTCGCCTCTCCCAGCCTTCATAGAATGGGAGAGAGTTAGGGCCTTGCTCTGGAGTAGGCTTTGGCTAAAGAGAATGCTGTGGCTGGTTTGATCTATCCAGACCACTCAAAGTCTCTCCATATCAGCAGTAAGGCTATTTTGCCTTCTTATCATGTGTTCACTGAAGTAGCACTTTTAATTTCCTTCAAGAACATTTTCTTTGCCTTTATGACTTGGCTAACTGGCACAAGAGTTCTAGCTTTCAGCCTATCTCAGCTTTCAACAGGCTTCCTCACTAAGCTTAATCATTTCCAGCTTTTAATTGAAAGTGAGAGAGACATGCAACTCTTCCTTTAACTTCAACACTCAGAGGTTGTCATAGGGTTATTAATTGGCCTAATTTCAATACTGTTTTGTCTCAGAAAACAGGGAGGCCCAATGAGAGGGAGAGAGACGAGGGAATGGTTAATTGATCGGTCAGAACACAACATTTATTAAGTTGGCCATTTTATATAGGCATGATTCATGATGTCCCAAAACAATTACAACAGTAACTTCAAAAAATAAAATCACTGATTACAGACCACAGCAGATATAATAACGTAAAAGATTTGAAATATTGCAAGAATTACCAAAATGTCACACAAAGACATGAAGTGAGCACATGCTATTTGAAAAATGGCACCAACACACTTGTTCACACGGTTGCCACTAACCTTCAATGTGTAAAAAATGCAGTATCTGTGAAACACAATAAAGCAGTGTGCACTAAAACAAGGTATGCCTACATAGGAAACTTGGGGGTCAATCATAATTTTTAAGAGTGCAAAGAGGCCAGGCGAGGTGGTTCACACATGTAATCCCAGCACTTTGGGAGGCCTTGGCAGGAGGATCACTCAAGGAGTTCTATGTAGACCAGCCTAGGCAACATAGCAAGGCTCCGTCTCTATAAAAAAAATTAGCTGGGTATGGTCTCCCCTTCTCAGGAAACGTAGGCAAAAGGATCGCTTGAGCACAGCAATTCCAGGTTACAGTGAGTTATAATCAGGCTACCTCACTCTAGCCTGGGCAACAGTATGAGACTTTGTCTCTATAAAAATAAAACAGAAATAAAATTTAAAAACCATTAAGACTAACCACATTACCAGAAGAAGAAAAATCATATGATCATTTTAACAAGTCACAAAAAAAGCACTTAAAAATTCAACAGCCTTTCATAATTTTACATCTTAGTGAACTAGAAAAAGAAAATGTCCACTCTCACCGCTTTCTGTTCAATACTGTACTAGAAATCTTATCAAAATGTTAGGCAAGAAAAATAAATTAGAAGTCATTTGTTTATCAATCATACTTTAATGAAGCTTAAAAAATTAGAAGTCATAAAAATTGGAAAAGGAGAAGACTGTCATTATTTGCATATATTAATAACATGCTTACATACACAGAAAACCCAATGGAATCTACCAAAAAAACTACTACAACCAGTAAGTGAATTAATTGCAAGGTCACAGGATGAAAATAAACTTAGAAAAATCAATTGCATTTTTATATTCTAGCCATAAACACTAGAAAAATTGTAATATTATTTTCAAAAGCAAAGAAACTAAGTTCCAAGAATCTAACAAAAGAGCTCTATACTAAAAAACTACAACTCTGCTAAAAGAAAATAAAGAACTAAATAAATAGGAAGTATACCATAAAGGATTTTAATACTCAATATTGTTAAGCTATTCACTCTCCCTAAACTGAGCTGCATATTCAAAGTAACCTGAAACAAAATCTACCAAGAATCAATTTGTAGAAATTGACAGCCTTATTCTAAACTTGCAAGTAAATGTGAAGGAGATAAAAAATATTCTTTAAATAGAAGACAAAGTTGGAGAAGATATGTCTTGAAATAAGATAGCATTATAAAGCTTTAGTAATCAAGATCATTTGGTACTAATGTAACTTTAATCAACTAGATTAATGAAACTAGAGCCTCGAAATAGACCTACAATTGATTTTCAAGAAAGACTCCCAATACAAGTCAATAGGAAAAGAAAAGCATTTTTAACAATGGTGCCATAACAACTGAATACACATATGAAAACACAGTCACTTGGAATTTATTTTGGTATTATAATTAGGTTACTGCATTCCAATAAGTGTTCATAATACTTACATTTTTTATTTTGATGTTTCCCCAATCATCATCCTGTTTCAAACACAAACAAAAAACATTTAACCACCTCTGCACAATTTGAATATAATCTAATAATCAATTTTAAGCTACTTTAAAATGGAATAAAATTTATTCTGCACATAGATTTTATTTAAAACTATCAAAAAAATGTTTTTAAACACATGCAGTCCTAAAGCCAGTGTGTCTAACAATTGCTTAAACTACATAAGGTAACACAACCTAAAAGACGGTAAATTTGGCAGCACCAAGTACTAAACGGTGCTTACAGGATTTAAAACACTTTTAGCAAGTATGAAAAAATACTTGACTGATGACAAATGACAGATCCTGTTTTTTGCATGTTTGGAACCAGCAAAGCTAATATCGTGTTTCCCCGAAAATAAGACCTACCCATAAAACAAGCCCTAGCAGGGTTTTTAAGCATTTGCATAATACAAACCCTACCCCGAAAATAAGACCTAGTGATGGGTGTGGCTATGCAGCATATCTGCACAACCCTTGCATTTCAACTCGGAGCAGTAAAGAAAATGAGCAGCCCTTCTCATCTGCCCCATGAGAGCTCTATTGCTCGACATGAGAGATTGGGGCCAATGGTCCTAAAGGAAATACAGCTGCAAGAAATTCAGGATGGAATTCGGAGTTTGGAGAGTGATGATGTTCCAGAAGACAATGACTTAACTATATTTGAATAAACGTAGATTGTTGTACCATACTTTAAAAAAAAAAAAAAAAAACACATCCCCTGAAAATAAGCCCTAGGGTGTCTTCTTGAAGAAAAATAAATATAAGACCCTGTCTTATTTTGGGGGAAACACGGCAACTAGCTTATATGACAAGAATGAAGAGGAATTTATGAAATAAAGTCTACATAATTTGGGTGACTATATAATTTATCATCCAAACCAGGAGACTCTTGAAAATGCAAGTGCTATTAAAAATTATACCAGACTCGAGAATGCAAGCACTATTAAATTATACCAGAATAAATCAGACTTCTAAAAGCAAACTCTTAATATTTGCATGTCCACAAATGTTTCTCAACTTTCACACCTATGAAGCAATTAACAAAACTTTCATTCGATATGTTGAATAAAAATCAAGATTTTTTTTTTTTCACATGCCATGACTGGTCCACAGATATTTGAACGTACTACTGCTAAGCCCTTCCCTTCACAGGATAAAGTCAGTTCCATGTTACTCCTTTTTATAGAGGGTACACCAGGTATTCAATGTGCTTCTCTCCCCTTCAATGATACCACTAATTTTCTCTTTGAACACTCTGCTTTAAAGTCAAACAGTAACTTCCTAATGGCCCCTCTCAATTAAAGGGCTATTACTGCTAATCATAAGGAATGATAAATATAAATGCCCCCTCACATCACTTACCCAAGGTTACACAAAGCTGGAAATTGAACCCAGATCTGTTTGATTTGTAAATTGCATGCTCTTTTGGCCTCACTATTTTGCTTAAACCTCTCTGATGCTCAGTTTCCTCATTTATAAAATATGGATAACACATATAGTTGAGAATTAAAGAAAATATATGAAAAGCCTGGCACAGAATAAGTACTCAATAAATGCTAACTATTAGCAGTCATGATTCCATTTAATTAGCATTTTTCCAAAATCCTCAACAGTACACTAGTACATAGTTCAGTACAAATTAGGTTATGAAGTTCACTAAAGGCCAAAGGCTCATACTGTGGGGGTAAACAAAGTTTCTTCACCAAGGTGTTTTACTGCCCAGCAGACGGGTAGCCAGTCCTTATCTCTAAAATTAACTACATCTCTTTAACATTTCCTATCTAACCCTTGAAGAAAATATCTTTTTAAACTATATTTATATAGTATTATAAACAATAATAGAGAACATTTCTCATCTTTCTATGGCCCTTCATCAGTGATGCTGATGAGCATGGACTCTTAACTATAGTCTGTGTGATCATTCCAAAGGAAGTAAAATTTGTTAAAAAGAATTAGGTTCCAGCCGGGCGTGGTGGCTCATGGTTAGGAGTTCGAAACCAGCCTGAGCAAGAGTGAGACCCATCTCTACTAAAAATAGAAGCAAATTAATTGGCCAACTAAAAATATATAGAAAAAAATTAGCCAGGCATAGTGGCACATGCCTATAATCCTAGCTACTCGGGAGGCTGAGGCAGAAGGATTGCTTGAGCCCAGGAGTTTGAGGTTGCTGTGAGCTAGGCTGACGCCACGGCACTCTAGCCGGGGCAACAGAGTTAAGACTCTGTCTCAAAAAAAAAAAATTAAGTTCCCTCTATTTTTAAACAAAAAATGTTTTCCCATCTCCAGGCAGGAGTTAGAATGTTAGATAATGATTACCCTTAAGAGAAGTTAAGGTTATCTTCTTTAATGGGCAGGATGCAATAAAGACAAAAGGAAAAAATTAAGTTATCCAGTACTCTAGAACCAAGGCTTTGGCAATGCGTGTACAAAAAATACATTCTGTAAGTATTTTTTTTAAAAAAACAAGTCTACCTGTACTGTTTCATATTTTTAAACAGAGATAAAATTTTCTACCCTTTAACAAAAAAGCACTCAGGAAATACAAATAGATTTTATATTAGTCTTAAAAAAATATTTTTAATACATCTTTATAGGAAAAAAAGTTCAAACTATACAGATAATTGTAAATGTCCCCCCCCCACCCCCAGAGGTATCCACTGATACCATACATTTTAAAGTAAAATTTGAAATGATGCTTTTATAATATTGTAGTGTTTTAAAATGACAATGTTCCTCCCTTACACTAACATGAATAAGATAGTTTTAATCCCACAGACTACATACTCTCATCATATAAAAAATACCTCAAATGCTACATTAACACTAAACACCTTATCTGGTGTCAATTCACCAATAATATAACACTATATATTGAAAATTTGGGCTAAATTTTACCTTTAATGTTCCTCCTTTCACCATAACTTTCTGTCTGGCCGGCTGGACTCCAGTCAGTGCAAAAAGCTGAGCCTTGAACACCATTGGAGGTTCATCAGTATTTAATTCTACACCTTCAAATTTCTCCTTTCCCCATTTTACAGTAACTGCAAACAAAACCACAATTTATTTTCATTTACAAAATAACTTAAAATTTACAGGACATTTAGAGCTTCAGTCCCCAAACCCTGGAGCCAAGGCCCAGTACCAACCCACCATCTATTAGGAAACAGGCTCTTGCATCACCGCATGAGCCCTGCACCACCCTCCCCTGACCCAACACACCCCACTCTACCTCACCCCCAGTCCCTAGAAAAATTGCCTTCCATGAAATCGCTCCCTAGTGCCAAAAGGTTGGGGACCAGTGCTTAGAGGAAAACCTATTTAGGCTAGTTCTTAAGAGTCAAAGTGTGTCATTCATCTTCTTATGCCCAGAAAACCTACCTAATCAAGGATGACACGCACATAGTATGCCCTGAATAAAATTCTACTGGATCTAACTTCTCTCATTTGATAAATAAGGAAATTGAGACTTAAGAAAAATTGATTAATTTGCTAATGTCACAAAACTGGTTAGTAAACATCCATCTCCTGAAACTTACTCCAACAATCTCTGCACAATGATGATCATGCTGAAAATACATCTGAGAATATGGTTCACATCCCTCATAATGTGTTTAATTAAAGAATCATTCAAATCAGTACATGCTATTGGAAGAGCAGCAAGGGAGAAAATTAGAAACACTTTAAGAGAAGACAAAAATTCTTGGGAGGGCCAGGCATAGTGGCTCACACCTGTAATCCTAGCATTTTAGGAGGGTTAGGTGGGAGGATTGTTTGAGGCCAGGAGTTTGAGACCAGCTCAGGCAACATAGCGAGACCTTGTCTCTACAAAAAATTTTTCAATTAAAACTTGAGAAAATAAACAGGTTAAGAAATACAAATTCTGAATAAGAAGAAAGTTATGGGAGAATTACAAAGTCATTCCTGAGCAAGAGGTCCTCAAACATTAAGAAAACTCTAAAGAGATATATAAATCATTAAAAAACATAGAAATCCACCCTTTCCTTAGTTGCCTCCAAGGTGCTCTGTCCTTCTGAGGAAGCAAAGGCCACAATGGGGTGAGGCTCTCAGTTCATCAGGCGACTAGTCCCACACCCAGCAGCACTAGCACCAAGCTCACCCAGGCCCATGGCCTCCATCTCTGAGCTCGGCTGCATCTACTTGGCTCTCACTCTGCACCAGGGTGAGGTGACCATAAGGGAGGTTAAGATCAATGCCCTCATTAAAATAGCTGGTGTAAATGTTGAAACCTTTTGGCCTGGCTTGTTTGCAAAGACCCTGGCCAATGTCAAAATCGGGAGCCTCATCTGCAATGCCGGGGCTGGTGGACCTGCTCCAACAGCTGGTCCTGCACCAGGAGGAGGTCCTGCCCCTTCCACTGCTGCTCCCCCAGCTGAGAAAAAAGTGGAAGCAAAGAAAGAATCTGAGGAGTCTCATGACATAGCTTTGGTCTTTTTGACTAAATCTCTTTTACATGTTCAATAAAAAGTTGAACTCTTAAAGATATATATATATAAATCCTACTACACAGCCATTAGGATGGCTATTGTAAAAAAATTTAACAGAAAATAACAAGTGGTGATGAAGATGTAAACAAATTGGAACTCTTGTATACTGCTGGTGGGAATGTAAAATGGTACAGCCACTGTGGAAAACTGTGGTGTTTCCTCAAAAATTTAAACACAGAATTACCATATAATCCACTAATTCCATTTCTGGGTATATACACTGAAGAACTGAAAGCGCAGACTCAAACAGGTATTTGTACACCCACATTCATAGCAGCATTAATCACAATAGCCAAGTGTCCACCAGCAGATGAATGGATAAACAAAATGTGGTATCTACAGATAATGGAATATTATTCAGTCTGCCTTAAAAAGGAAAGAAATTCTTACACATGCTACAAATGGATGAATCATGGAGACATGCTGAGTGAAAAATAAGCCAGTCACAAAAGGACAAACCCTTATGATTCCACTTATGAGGTACCAAGAGTTATCAAATTCAGAGACAAAAGAATAGTGGTTGCCAGGGGCTAGAGAGAGATGGAAATGGAGCTTTTTTTGTTTAACAGGTACAGAGCTTCAGTTTGAGAATGTGAAATTGAAGGTGGATGGTAGTGATGGTTGCGCAATGTGAATATACTTAATGGAGTGGTCCCCAACCTTTGTGGCACCAGCTACCTATTTCATAGAAGACAATTTTTCCACTGAGGCAAACTTAGGAAATAGTACCTACAATGTTCTCTTCATTTTAATATAGGGCTTTTTGTTAACCGTGAAAATACAGATTCTCAATGTGGAGATGTCAAGGGAAGGGACCTTAGAAATCCACTTCGATTCCCTCATTTTCGGGAGGAGGAAAAGATCTAATTAAATATTTATGATAAAACTCAATTTTGAAGATAAAACTTTGGTGAGTGCCGGCATTTTTTGAGGGAACACAGAGAGGGGTTGGTTTTGTTGTATGTCTGAAAACCTACTAGTGTGTTTAAGTATTAGCATTCAGCCTTATTTATCGCCACTGCTTATTAACATTCCCTAAATTCTATACTGCATAAATGGAATATTTCAAGAACCATTCTGCTGTTAATTGCTACGGTTTTAGCATGGAGTGGGCAATCATTATTTAAGAATTTGATTCAACATTCTAGACCATCAAGAATCCACCATAAGATTAAACATTACTCTTGATTCATACTCTTCTTTGAAAATGCTAAGCCTTCAATAAAGGAATTATGATAAAGAGTCAGGGATTGTCAATGAATCACACACAACATAACCAATGGGAGGCACCACACACGTTTTAGGTGCCATTTTGGATAAGACTAGAAAATAGCAAGGTCCATTAAATAAAAAGATGTGATCCCCTCGACTGCCATCAGGCAAACAACCCCAGCCAAACACCAATCAAGAAGAAATGACGTCCGTGGATATCTGCATTCATCTATCTCTCAAAGCTAGCACTTCGCTTCGGATACAGAAATCCAATTCAACGTTTCAGGAAACCAAAACGAAGCAAAAAGAAAGGTTCGCAATCTGCCTCGGGAAACTGGTACAAATAGGGCGATCGAGCCCAAGGCAGCAGGGGAAAGCGAAGGGCAGCTGCGGAGGGCAACCCCAGGAACATGAAAGCTAACCTAACGTCCCGGGTCCCTCCCCGACGCCACTCTTTCCCAGCTCCCTTCCACAGCCACCACCGAGAAGCCCAAAGGAGCCGCGCTGCGGGTCCCCGCGCCCTGGACACACCCTCACCTCTCGTGCCACACTAGGACAGCGTCAGAAACTATTCTGCAGAGTCACGACCTCCAGATGCTTCCCATCTCCGCTCCCGCCCCACCCCCGGCGGCCCAGGGGGACGGCGCCCACACCCGTCGCAGGGCCCCGACCCAGAAAGGAGAGAGAAGGTGCCGGGGTTGTCTCCACCCGCGGCCCCCCGCGCACCGCGGCCGGTGCCCGCCTTGGCGGCCCGGGCCTACGCGGAGGCCTAGCGTCGCCGCGAGGGGCGCGCGGGGCGAGGAGGGCGCTCACCCGAGTACAGCGGCATGGCGGGGCGCGGACGGAGGCGGCGGCGCGGGAGGGCTGGGCCCGGAGAGGGCGGCGAAGGGAAGGGCACCAGAAGAAACTGTGGCGGCGGCCGAGGCGGAGACCCGGGGCTGGCGGCGGCGGCTTCGGTGCGACGATAGTCTCATTCAAACCGGCCACTGGCGATGACGCAGCAACACGCAGCTCGTCTGCGGAGCCACGGGCGACAGGAGGGAGGAGGCGTGGCGCCGAGGGCCGGGGCGGGGCTGAGGGGAGGGAGGCGGGGCGGAGCGGGGCTGCTGCTGCAGGTGCGCGCTTGCGCAGTGGCGCCCGCCGCGCTGCGCCAACTGGCCGCGTGGTGCTGGCCCGCCCCACCCAGGCGCAGAGTGAGTGGGGACCTGGTAGCTCTCCTTGCTGTTCTTTTATAGAAAACGTTATGTCCCCATTGTTCAAAACGGTAGATCAGTACTACTAAAGATTTTTTGTTCATGTTAATGTACCCAGTAGAAGAGCTGAGAGTTGAGAGACCTTGCTCGCTATTTAAAATGTTTTGAGAAGATTAAAATGTATTGAGCACTGTGACTGTAAGTGCATAATATTAGTGGTAATATAGTTAGACCTGTTTGGAATCCCGCTGTTACTAGCTGTCTGGCTCTTGGAAGCATCAGTTGCCTTATTTATACAGGTATGCTAGTTTTATTGCACTTCACAGATACTGCGTTTTTAAAAACGACAAATTGAAGGTCTGTGGCAATCTGGGTTAAACAAGTTCATCTGTGTCATTTTTCTAGAAGCTTGTGTTAACTTCTTGTCTCTGTGTCACATTTTGGTAATTCTCACAATAGTTCCAACTTTTTCAGCATTGTGTTATGGTGTTCTGTGACCAGTGATCTTCACTTAACTATTGTAATTATTTTGGGGTGCCATGAACTTGTGCATTAAAGACAGTGAACTTCATGGGTAAGTATGTTCTGACTGCTCCACCAACTGGCCATTGCCCCATCTGTCTCCCTCTCTCAGGCAACCCTATTTCCTGAGACACAACAATATTGAAATTAGGCCAATGAATAACACTGTTCAAGTGAATAAGCAGTGTTCAAGTGAAATGAAGAGTTGCATGTCTCTCACTTTCAATCAAAAGCTAGAAATTATTAAGCTTAATGAGGAAGGCACTAAAAAGCTAGATAGGCCAAAAGGTACACCTCTTGCACCAAACAGCCAAGTTGTGAAGGCAAAGAAAAAGTTCTTGAAGGAAATTAAAAGTGCTACTCCAGTGAATACACAGATAAGAAAGAAAAACAGCCTTACTACTGATAAGGAGAAAGTCTAAGTGGTCTGGATAGATCAAACCAGCCACAACACTCGCTTCAGCCAAAGCCTACTCCAGGGCAAGGCCCTAACTCTCTCCCATTCTCTGGAGGCTGGGGGAGGTGAGGAAGCTGCAGAAGAAAAGTTGCAAGCTAGCAAAGTTTGGCTCGTGAAGTTTAAGGAAAGAAGCCACCTCCATAACATGAAAGTACAAGATGAAGCAGGAAGTGCTGATATAGAAGCTTCAGCCAATTACCGAGAAGATCTAATTAAGATCATTCATGAAGGTGCCTACACTTATTTGTAATATAGACAAAAGTCATTTATTGGAAGATGATGCCAACTAGGACTATAATAGCTAGAGAGAAGTCAGTGGCTGGCTTCAAAGGACAGGCTGACTTTTTTTAGGGGCTGATGCAGCTGGTGACTTTAAGTTGAAATCAGTGCTCACTTACTATTCTGGAAATCCTAGGGCCCTTAAGATTTATGCTAAATATGCTCTGCCTGTACTCTACAAATGGAATAACAAAGCCTAGATAACAGCATATCTGTTTATAGCATGTTTTACTGAATATTTGAAGCCCTTTCTTGAGACCTGCTCAGAAAAAATACATTCCTTTCAAAATGTTACTGCTTGTGGACAATGCACCTGGTCACCCAAGAACCCCAATGGAGATGTACGAGGAGATAAATGTTGTCATGCTGCTAACACAAAATCCATTCTGTAGCCTACTGATCAAGGAGTAATTTCAACTCTCAAGTCTTATTTAAGGGAGAAATTTTGTCAAGTTATAGCTGCCATAGACAGTGATTCCCGAAGAATTTGGACTAAGTAAACTAGAAACCTTCCAGAAAAGATTCACCATTCTAGATGCCATTAGGAACATTCACGGGGCCGGGCGTGGTGGCACATGCCTGTAATCCTAGCACTCTGGGAGGCCAAGGCGGGATGATCACTCAAGGTCAGGAGTTGGAAACCAGCGCTCACAAGAGCGAGACCCTGTCTCTACTAAAAATAGAAGCAAATTAATTGGCCAACTAAAAATATATAGAAAAAATTAGCCGGGCATGGTGGCGCATGCCTGTAGTCCCAGCTACTTGGGAGGCTGAGGCAGAAGGATCACTTGAGCCCAGGAGTTTGAGGTTGCTGTGAGCTCGGCTGACGCCATGGCACTCTAGCCTGGGCAACAGAGTGAGACTCTGTTTCAAAAACAATAAATAAAAATTCATGTGAGAAGGTCATTAACAGGAGTTTAAAGAAGTTGATTCCAATCCTCCTGGATGACTGCAGTTGTGACGCAACTGCAGATGTGGTGGGACTAACTAGGACTAGAATTAGAAGTGGAGCCTGAAGATGGGACTGAATTGTTGCAGTCTCATGATCAAAATTGAAGAGATGTAGATTTGCTTGTTAGATGAGCAAAGAAAGTGGTTTCTTGAGATGGAGTCCACTCCTGGTGAAGATGCTCGGAGCATTGTTGACATGACAGCAAAGTTAATTGACAAAGTAGCAGGTGGCAGGTGTTGAGAGAAAGGACCCCAGTTTTGAAAGAGCTTCCACTGTGAGTAAAATGCTGTCAAACAGCTTCACGTGCTACAGAGAAATCTTGTGTGAAAGGAAGAGTCAATTCGTGTGGAAAACTTCATTGTTATCTTATTTAATGAAATTTCCACATCCACTCCGGCCTTCAGCAACCACTACCATCATCAGGCAGCAGCCATCAACATCAAGGCAAAACCCTCCCCCAGCAAAAAGATTACAAGTCTCTGAAGGCTCAGATAATTGTTAGCATTTTTTAGCAATGAAGTATCTTTTAATCAAGATATGGCCAGGCATACAGGCTCATGCCTGTAATCCCAGCACTTTGAGAGGCCAAAGTGGAAGGATTACTTGAGGCCAGGAGTTTAGGCCAGCCTATGCAACAAAGCAAGACCTCATCGTGGTGGCGTGCACCTGTAGTCCTACCCACTAGGGAGCCTGAGGCAGGAGTATTGCTTGACCCCAGGAGTTCGAGGCTGCAGTGAGGTAAGCTGACACCACTGCACTCTAGCCTGGATGACAGAGTGAGACTCTGTCTCAAAACAAACAAAATCAACACAAATTTATTATCTTACAGTTCTGATAGAGTCTGAGAATGGTCTTAACATTAAGGTGTTGGCAGGACTGCATTCCTTCTAGAGGCTCTGGAGGAGACTCTATTCCTTACCTTTCCCAGATTCTAGAGGCTGTCTGCACTCCTTGGCTCCGGGCTCCATTACAGCAATGAAATCACTCCAGCCCATGCTAGAGTCGTCCCAACTCCTTTTCTGACGCTGACCTCTGCCTTCCTCTTATAAGGTTCCTTGTGATTACATTGGCCCCACCTGGATACTACAGGATCATCTCATTTGAAGATCCTTAAATTAATCACACCAGCAAGTCCCTTTTAGAAGGTAACATATTCACAGGTTCAGGAAATTAGGACAAGAACATATTTTTGGAAGCATTATACTGTCTACCAGAGACTGCCAAAAAAATAAATAAACAAAAAATAGCTAATATCACTATACTTTCTTATAGCATGTATAGTTTTAATACTTTTATGTTTCTCTCTCTACTAACTTATAAACTCTTGGAGGGAAAAAGCCCAGCTTTAAGTAATTTGGGATCTCAAATATATATATATATGCGATCCCAAATATATATGCATATATATGTGTGTATATGTGTATATTAATATATATATATAGCAGAACAGTACTTTGCCTAAAAGATGTCCAATAAGTACTTCCTAAATGAATGCATAACTGAGCTTTGGGTCAACAGATGATGCAAACTGTATTAGCATGGATGCTATGCTGGTGTAACAAAGAGGTCTTAAGACTCAGCTTCTCAAACAAGCACCACATGTACTCACCATCAAATTGATGTTAACTGATCAACACTTACGTGCGTATATAGTAATAACGGGTGTCGGGCAGGTGGGAGGAGAGAGGCGGGGATGGGTATATATCAGGTGTCCTAAAACTATGGCCCATGGGCCACATGCGGGTGTTTTTGCCCTTTTGTTTTTTACTTCAAAATGAGATATGTGCAACTACTTTTTGTTGTTGTCATTACTATTTATTTAATTTATTATTTTGAAATAATTTCACAATTATAGTAAATTTGCAAGAGTGATACAAAAACTCCTGTTTACCCTTCACTAAGATTCACCAATTGTTACTATTTTGCCCCATTTGCTTTATCTTTCTTTATGTGTGTGTGTATGTGTGTGTGTATATATATATATGTATAATCGGTGCATAGGAATTTGTTCATAGTTTTTTTTTTTTTTTTTTTTGAGACAGAGTCTCACTTTATTGCCCAGGCTAGAGTGAGTGCCGTGGCGTCAGCTAGCTCACAGCAACCTCAAACTCCTGGGCTCAAGCAATCCTGCTGCCTCAGCCTCCCAAGCAACTGGGACTACAGGCATGCGCCACCATGCCCGGCTAATTTTTTTTTTCTATATATATTAGTTGGCCAATTAATTTCTTTCCGTTTATAGTAGAGATGGGGTCTCGCTCTTCCTCAGGCTGGTCTGGAACTCCTGAGCTCAAATGATCCGCCCACCTCGGCCTCCCAGAGAGCTAGGATTACAGGTGTGAGCCACCGCGCCCGGCCCCCATAGTTTTTTTTAAACTCTAGCCCAGCTCTCCAATGGCCTGAGGGACAGTGAACTGGCTCCCTGTTTAAAAAGTTTGAGGACCCCTGCCATAGAGTGTTTCCTGACTGCTATTATGTAAGATAAGAAAATTAGAATCTCTGACCTTCCCTCCCCCTTTAACCTCCCCTTTCAAAACTTCCAGTTTTTTTTTCAATTATAACATTACTTTTATATAGGCAAAGATTTTCAACAACAGAAACTAAGAATATTACAGAATCCACAAGAAATGGACAAAAATTATGAAAGCCCCAGAGGGCTGGGCGATCTGCTGACAATGACAATCTACTCAAGATGCTGCTCAGATAAAAAACATTATTTTACCATATTATTAATATTAACTATATTAATAGTCCTTTTAGTGGGGGTATGTAGGTGATGAAGTCTCTTGCATAGGTACTATACAACTTCACTTACTCTATATATGTTTATAAATATCTTTGTTTTCATCTTATTGTTATTATTATTATTCAAGTCAGGGTCTTGCTCTGTTGCCTAGGCTAGAGTGCAATGGTGTCATCATAGCTCACTCCAACCTCAAACTCCTGGGCTCAAGGGATCCTCCTATCATACAGGCATGGCAAGGGTTAAAAAAAAAAAGGTAAAAACTAAAAATAAAAGTAACAAAACAAAAAAAAAGGGATCCTCCTGCCCCAGCCTCCTGAGTACCAGGGACTATAGGCACCTGCCATCACACCCAGCTAATTTTTCTATTTTTTGTAGAGATAGGGTCTCACTATGTTGCTCAGGGTGGCCTTGGACTCCTGGCCTCTATGGCTTACAGGCATAAGCTGCCATGTCTGGCTTTTATTTTCACCTTATTCTTGATGATAGTCCAGCTGAGTTGAGATTAGTAGATTGACAGTAATTTTCCCTCAGCACTTTGAAGATATTTCATTGTCTCTGTCATCTAGTATTACTGAGGAAACTTTTTTGGTTAAGATTAATTGTTGTTACTTTGTAGAGAAGATCTTTTTCTCTCTTGTACCTCTAAAAATTTTCTCTTTGTTCTTAATATTACACAGTTTCATTGCATTGTCTGTGTGTGCATTTAATTTATCCAATTTAGTACTAAGAGTAAACTTTTGAGCTGAGACTTATGTTTTTAAATATTGCTTATTCTCTCTTTTGGAATTACAATTGGATATTAGTTGAAGATTCTATAAACCACATTTCTCTTATCTGGTCCCTCATATTCTTTTATCCTCTATATCTGAGGGAAATTATGTTTGAATTCTCAGTGGTTTCACAGCCCTAAAAATCTCTGCGCTCCACCTGTTCCTCCCTCCCTCCTCCTAACTCCTGGCTATGACTGATCTTTTTAATGTCTCCACAGTTTTGTCTTTTCCAGGATGTCATTTTGTTGGAATCTTAAAATATGTAGTATTTTTAGATTGGCTTCTTCTCTGAGCAGTATACATTTAAGTTTCCTTCATGACTTTTCATGCCTTAATAGCTCATTTCTTTTTAGCCATTGTATGGATGTACCATCAATTCAAACATTGATCTCAATCAGAAACACCCTCCCAGCCACACACAGAGCAGTAGCTTCCAAATGTCTGGGTACCCCATGGCCCACTCAAGTTGACAAATGAAATTAACCATCAGACTGTTATACCGAAAATCATGACACCAGTAAATGATGGGAGTCACCTCAACTGACAATCAAAAGAGAACACAGGCCAGCTGTGGTGGTGCACACCTGTAATTCCAGCAACTCAGGAGTCTGAGGTGGGAGGATTGCTTGAGCCCAGGAGTTCAAGTCCAGTCTGAGTAATATAGCGAGACTCTATCTCTAGAAAAAAATCAAAAGCAGAACAAGAACAACAAAAAACCCAGAACACAATGGCGGAAGGGAAGTTCCTCCCACAATCCCCAAATTGAGATTCTAAAGCCAGAAGAAAGGCAAAATGGATGTTGGGTGCAAAACCATAAATGTCTCCTATAGTGAGTCTCTGGCCTTGCCATCAAAAAAGAATATAATGACCCAAGGCTTCACTAGCACTATGTACAAAATCATATAAAACTGGTCAGAAACATTAAGTCACATGCAAGGGTAACAGTACAATTACTGTGGAATGAATGAGCAAAACATTCTTTAATCAGTTTCCCACTATAATCCCGGCTCCTACTCCCTTCTCCCTCTCCTTTAATTATATAAACATTTTTTCAGTATGATATTCCTGGCACTATGGTAATAAGCAAGTATTTTGATAAGGCTTAACTCAAGAATAACTATTTTGACACCTCTTTAAATTACGGTAATCAAAATTGATGCCCATGTTACACTAACATCTTTAAATTGTAGGCTACATAGTACAATTCATATATGTACTATATACTTATTTTTTTTCCCAACATAGACAAACTTTTTCTGCTCAACTCTCCCTTCCATTGCTGTACTATATATTTAAATGTGAAAAGGTCTCTAGTAAATTACTAAAATTGATGCTTTAACAGCTCTGATACTGAGATAGAGGCTGTTTATTTGGCTCTGGAAAATAATTCAGGCAACTCTGGGAGAAAGGTTTTATTATGCCAATACAGAAACACATATGCTTCCTCTAGACTAGTTTGAAATGAAGGGCTGAGATTCTTGTAAACTTCCAAGAGGCCGGTATCCTCAAAAACTACTTTTAGGGCTGGGTGCGGTGGCTCACGCCTGTAATTCTAGCACTCTGGGAGGCCGAGGCGGGCAGATCGCTCAAGGTCAGGAGTTCGAAACCAGCCTTAGCAAGAGTGAGACCCCTGTCTCTACTAAAAATAGAAAGAAATTAATTGGCCAACTAAAAATATATAGAAAAAATTAGCCGGGCATGGTGGTGCATGCCTGTAGTCCCAGCTACTTGGGAGGCTGAGGCAGGAGGATTGCTTGAGCCCAGGAGTTTGAGGTTGCTGTGAGCTAGGCTGACACCATGGCACTCCAGCCCAGGCAACAGTGTGAGATTGTCTAAAAAAATAAATAAATAGAGCAATCTTTCTGGAAAAAAACCCAAAAACTACTTTTATTTAATTCATTTTTTCTGTTGTACATCAGCACACATCCTGAAGTTCATTTTATTGATTGAGTAGTGCATCTAAAATATAAATTTTCACTGTATTCTCTTTAACAAATCTATGCACTAAACAATTTGCATACCATGTACCTTGGAGCAAGACTTTTGGAACACTGAAGCAGAAAATTAAAGTGGAGGATTGGGTGGCAGCAATGGAAATATTGGTTTAAAATCTACTCCTGTCCCTCTACATGTCACAGGCACGGGAGCTGGGGTGGAATTAAAAAAATAAAATATAAAAAATAAATAAATACGATCTGCTCCTGTGTTGTCAAGCAATTTCTCAACCTTACAGGATGCTCTGTCAAAAAATAACAGTGGTGTTCTTGTTTTCCTACTAGCAATTCACCTGGGAACCATAGCAACAAGGCTAGAAATTGCTCTCCTCCCAGAAACCTACACACATTTTAACAAAGATTGGTGGTGGGCAGTGTATGTGGGTTGGAGCCAGTAGGAAAATATACAGACACCTCCAAAATGACAACAGTCTGCTTTATATATTTTTTCATTGCCAACTTTTTAAAAATTATTACTATTATATTATTATTATTTTAAGAGACAGGATCTTACTTTGTCATCCCAGGCTGCCCAGGCTAGAGTGCAGTGGCACCGTCATAGTTCATTACAGCCTTGAACTTCTGGGTTCACGTGATCCTCCTGCTTGAGCCTCCTGAGTAGCTGGGACTACAGGCCAGCATCACCACACCTGGCTAATTTTTCTATTTTTTGTACAGACAAGTCTCGCTATATTGCTCAGGCTAGTCTTGAACTCCTGGCCCTGCCTTAGCCTCCCAAAATGCTAGGATTACAGGCGTGAGCCACCATGCTTAGCCCCAACTTACTTTGATCCTCACATTCAGATTTCTTTGATTCCACAGAAAAGTTCACCAGGTTTATACTAAAATTTCTTATACTAATTCCCATATGTTATTTTCCACTATGCTTCTATTTATCAAATCCCTTTTATGATTTTTACTTAGTTTTATTAATATAAAATTTGCCATTTCCTGGTTTTCGCTGTAGTGAATCAGTGCAACCAGCAGGTCTGAGAAAAATTTGTTGTTTTTGCCTCTTCTCTCTTTTTTGGAAACAGCACCCTGAATTTCCCTTGGCAAACCCATTCTTCCTCCTCTCTCAATGCAGGTGGTTTGTGTGAGTCTGGCCTCCTATGACCCGGGTGTAACAAATCAGAACACTGCTTCTCTGCCCATAGTGACTAGTTCAAGGATAAATATGTGTCTCAGCCAATGAGAAGATCTCCTGGGTCCCTGCAGTAATGAGGCAAAAGAGAAGTTCTTTGGGCTGAGATTGCTACACTTCTGGAATGTAGGCCTGGTGCCGCAGTAAGACAGGAAGACTGTGAGAAGGCCAACTCAAGGGATAAAACTGAGCTGGGGATACAAGGATCATCAGTTAAGCCCCTGGATTCATGCTCAAAGCTAGCTTCTCCCATGAACTTTTAAATTACATGAGTCAATATATTTCTTCTCCTTTAGCCAGTTTGTGTTGGATTTTCCATTTGCAACCAAAAGATATCTTATGCAAAAGCATATATTGTAAAAATGATTTCCCAACATGTTTTGTTTTTACATTTTCCCCACGAATATTTCAATGTTTCCTGTAATTATGTTCTATGTACTGAATAACATGTACTCTTATTTATTAAAAAGCACATCGTTTTTTTGTTTTTGTTTTTTTTTTTGAGACAGAGTCTCACTCTGTTGCCCAGGCTACAGTGAGTGCCGTGGCATCAGCCTAGCTCACAGCAACCTCAAACTCCTGGGCTCAAGCAATCCTCCTGCTTCAGCCTCCCAAGTAGCTGGGACTCCAGGCATGCGCCACCGTGCCCAGCTAATTTTTTGCTATATATATGTTAGTTGGCCAATTAATTTCTATTTATAGGAGAGATGGGTCTCGCTGTTGCTCAGGCTGGTTTTGAACTCCTGACCTTGAGCAATCCGCCCGCCTCGGCCTCCCAGAGTGCTAGGATTACAGGTGTGAGCCACCGCGCCTGGCCTGCACATCGTTTTAATAACTCAGTTTTGGAAACAAAGCTGTATGTGGTAGAGGCATTCAATTATTAATTGGGTGACCTGTGTTGTATTCTGTTTTGTGTCTAATCGCAGATCTTCTTAGAAATGGAGTCTCACTATATTGCCCAGGCTGGACTTGAATTCTTGGGCTCAAGAGATTCCCTGCCTCAGCCTTCCGAGTAGCTGGCACTATAGGCGTGTTCCACATCAGCTTAATTGTGATTTAAGACATGAACATCTTGGCCAGACATGGTGGCTCATGCTAGTAATCCCAGTGCTTTGGGAGGCCAAGGCAGGAGGCTCACTTAAGCCCAGAAGTTTGAGACCACCCTGGGCGTTAGAGAGACCCATTTCTACAAAAAAAAAACCGTAATGGTGACTAACCAAAACTGTATTAAGGTGGTTATGCAAACCCTAAAGATTCTAAACTACATTCATAAAAACTTGATTTGTCCTCTCTCTATATAAATGTAAAGTTGAGGTAATCATGATGTGATAATTATTAAGGTTGAGGCTAGCCGGTGTTAATATATAAAAGTCATAAAAGGATTATTTTTCTCCAGGCTTTCCTAAAACTAATTGATTAGATGTCAACAGCATTACTTAATAGTAGAAAAATACGGCCTACCATCATGCCACAATCATAAGGGAGTCCCATCTACAAAAGTCCAGTTAAGAGGAAGCTACTTCAAACATGGTGAAGATTTTATGTGCAATGAGTTGTAGTTGAAATAAGAAATGATTTTTATTTTATTTTTAGAGAAGGGGTTCTGACTGTTGCCCAGGCTGGAGTGCCATGGCCTCATCATAGGTCACTGCAACCTCAAACTCCTGGGCTCAAGCGATCCTCCCACCTAAGCCTCCCGAGTAGGGGGGAATACAGGCACACACCACTATGCCCGGCTAATTTTTAAATTTTTTGTAGAGACTGGGTCTTGCTATGTTGCCCAGGCTGGTCTTGAACTCCTGGATTCAAGTGATCCTCCCACCTCAGCCTCTCCAAATGCTGGGATTACAGGTGTGAGCCACTGTGCCCAGCCAGAAACAATGATTTTTAAAAGTGAGGCTGACAATTAGCTGAAAGCTGTGAAATTCCTGGATTTTAAAAAAAGTGCTTAAATGCACCTGAGGCCAATAAAAATAGAGATTACTACTCAAGGATTTATAAAGGAAGAATTAATGATTATGGGGAATTTTATATACCATGTTCTGAAGTAGGCACTACACTACCCTGGAAAAAAAGACTCTAAGGGAGCTTGCGAAGAAAAATGCTTTGAAGACAATGATGGAGAGTATTCCATAAGGAGCTCTTTTACACTAATGTCTGGTAATCTTGTAAATATTCTTCTTGACAAAATACAGTTAACAGTTGGCGAGGATTTCTAAATTGGAATCCTAAAAGTAGGAATACTACAGATAAGATACCCTATCTAACCATGAGGACTGGCAGAGAATAATGTCTGATGTCTTACTTTTACATCCCAAATCGCAACTAAATTTCTCCTTTGGACAACTCTATCCCAGTATCATATAGGGCATGGAGTTCTGCAAAACAGTTCCAATATAGTCAAGTTGACACAGTATGAAAAAATCACAGGCAACCTTTCATAATTTTATTTTATTGTAGTTATCTTTCCATGTCTATGCATATAAATCTACAGTTTTTATCATGAGTATAAATAATTTTACTTTTTATTTTTTTAGAGAGACGAGATCTTGCTCTGTTGCCCAGGCTGGAATACAGTTGCATGATCACAGCTCACAGCAGCCTCGAACTCCTGGGCTCAAGTGATTCTCCGGCCATAGCCTCCCAATTAGCTGGGATTACAGACATGAACCACCATGCCTAGCAGGTAGAGAATTTTGTAATTCATTTGTTACAAAGGTCATGATATAAACTGTTTCATGATACCCAAAATACAAGAAATATAACATTTTTCTATATATGGTAACATCTCTATATTCTCCTATTTCTCCTGTTTTCCAACACAGAGAAGACATCAATTACTAATAAGGTGACCATGAGTCCCAGTTTACGTTGGTTTTCTTGGTATAATTAGCCCGATTTCTCTTTCAAAAGTATCCCAGTTTGGATGACACATGTTGTCACTCTAATACATCATTATTTGGGGCCCCACCCCATCTCCACTGAATAGTACTGAAAGCCAGGGGCTCATCTCCATCCAGGAAAATGAGAGGGATCTGGAATTTAACCCTCAGTGGTTGCTACTAATACTGTTAATCCTTCTGTTACACAGTTTGGATTGAGAACTCCCCTAGAGCCAGGGTTCTCAATGGCCAGTTCTATACACTCACACCTCCCCATCCAAGATCTACATGGGGTCTTGGGTCTCCCTCCAGAGGCTTCTTTTCATTCTCCTCCTCTTCCTGCCCAGTCTTGGGTTAGTTTAGATCACCTCTGACCTCCCTTAATTTACAGCACCAATTTCTTTGCTTTGCTTAGTGCCATCCAACTGCATTCCCCCTTGGGGACACAGACCACTCAAAAAAAACAAAAAAGCCCAGTTTGGAAGTAGTGTTTAAGGGGGCCCTGAGACAAAAAAAAAATAACCATGCTGTGGAGACACTAATGGCTCAGTAATAAACTCTTACATTGTATGTACTAAACTTCCTTATGCATATATATTTTGGTGCATAGGTATATATAACTCCATGGGATCAATCACAGAAGTGAAATTCCTTTTCAAAGGTATGTATGTTTAAATTATTGATAAATACTGCCAAAATAAATTCTCCCCAATAATAACCTTTTATCCATTTCTTGAAAGTACTGAATATTGTAATAAAAAAAGGAAAAGAACCTATATATGTAATGGCAAAAAATTAAGAAATTTTGGTCATCAAATGATACCTTAAGAGTAAAAAACTAAGAATAGTGGACATAGTATATGACATTCACAATCAACTAATTTTTTAAAAGACATTGTCTTTAGTTATTCATCCTAATAGCTAATAGTTAATTTTGCTTTCTTTCTAAGCAGAAAGAATTCCAAGTTTTAGAAAATGAAAAAAAGCTGGAAAGTCAAACCAGCAACCCAGTAAGAAGCAACAAACTTATGTGATTGGTAAATTTGGTTAGTACATAATTTCTAGTGATATAAAAAGTAAACCAGAACTTACTTTTATTTTTGAGACAGGTCTTACTCTGTCACCTGGCTGGAGTGCCATGGTGTCAGCCTAGCTCACAGCAACCTCAAACTCCTGGGCTCAAGCAATTCTCCTGCCTCGGCGTCCAGAGTAACTGGGATTACAGGTGCGCACCACCACATCTAGCTAATTTTTCTATTTTTAGTAGAGACGGGGTCTCGCTCTTGCTTAGGCTGGTCTTGAACTCCTGACTTCAAGGGAGCCTCCCACCTCGGCTTCCCAGAGTGTTAGAATTACGGGGTGAGCCAATGTGCCCGGCGTGACAGGATTTTTCTGAGGCAGTGTGCACAGATGAGGTTCATAAGTGGAAAGAGGCATGGTACAAAGCATCTAGCTGGGTGTGGATTGTAGCTGGTGTGCCAACTGTTGCAAGGAGCTAGCAGTGATAATGTGGCTTCCTGATCATGCACTCTCCAGATCCTCACAATGTTGGTATACCTTGGGAATGGGTGGTTTCCTGAACTTAGAAGCAGCAGCAGCTGTCCTGGTTGGTCTGGTTGTGCAAGGTGGCATTGGGAGTCATTCTTCAAAGCTCTCTCAATTCTCAAAGAATTCTAAACTCAGATTAATATTTCATTTAAAAAAAGTCCTCTCTTGCTTAAACTAGGATTAGCTCTGTTCTTTTCTATTGGTCCTTAATACATTAGGTAGTGGTGATGGTTCTGAGAAGGTGGTAAAAACACTGTCAGGAACTGTGATGGGTCTGAGATTTGACCCTATTTGCAAGCTGCAAATTAGCCTGTCAGTTTAATGGATCCTAATAGAAGACAAGAGACTCTGGGGTCAGAGTCAAATGAGTTTGTTACTCACAGCACAGCAAGTAGCATTAGTTCATGTTCCTGTCAGTTCCCCTTCTCCCTGCAAAGTCCCATGTGGGAAAGGGAGAGTGGCCCAAGTGAGTGCTGAACACACAGTGGGTTTGTATCTCAGGTGAGGAACCTCAAGTTCAGGGAACCCAAATCTTTTATAATCTTTTTACCTGGACGGAGACATTATCTTTATTATACTAGATAGTAAACAAACCTGCCTTCCTCTCAAGGGAGACACTATCTTCCAAGGCTGTTCACTATACAAATATACATGGAAAAGACAGTCCAGAACAAATGCTGACAGAGCCTCTGCTCACAGGACGTGCAGAAAGGCAAGAGACCCATAGAGAATCATTTCCTAACAGACATTAGTCAACTTTTCATTTAAACTATAGTCATTCTTGTTTTAGAGCCCAAGACCAGGTTTTACCTTTTAAAAATATACTTTAATCTAGTCATGGAATTTAACAAACATTTGTATACAATTAGAGACTAATTTTTAGTATGCTTTCTATTCATGTCAGCCATGAGAAAACACCATAGCAATCATCATTAAAGATATCCATCCATAAATTACTTTTATTTCTCATTAAATGAGCACAGAGTCATTAGCATATTAATAATAGATATGTTTATTATTACATATCCATCAGTGCGGCTTTCAATACCACTTGAAACATGCATATCATCCTAGAGACGATCAGTTTTCCAGTGCTTCTTATTTGATACACATTACTGCAAAGCCATTATAAATTATTGAGGAGGTATTTGGTTAAAAAAAAAACCAATAAATCATACTGCCATATGAATCAACTCTTGTTATTGGACAAGAGTTTAACAGTATTTATCTGATAATTCCTATGTTAACTGGAAAACATCACGAATGTATTGCCATAATTTTATTTTTATATTGGTGTAACCTTCTACATTTTTTTGCTGATAGTTTTATAAAGTCATGATAGCAGGTAGTTTGATGCAAAGATTGTACTCAATTTATGAAAGTCCAACAAACTTCTAAATATTTTAAATTAAACCAATTATCAATGAAAACCCACTGACACACATAATTTTTTGAAAATATGTTTTTAGAAATTTCTATACTTACTCATGGCAGTAAAATAATCTCTCAAATTAAGGCACTAAAAGGGCAATGCAACTCCCATTGAAAGTGTTCTAAGAATAATTTACATTTCAAACAGTGCATACATTTCTTATATGTTTGTTAACTTAATGTCTTTATCACTTAAAACCACAAAGAAATACATTATACAATTACAGAAATGATGTATCCCACAAAATGCTTTTAAACTTGGTTCTTTTGTACAGTTAGTTCCTAATGTCTCTAGTAGTAAAATAACTCAATATGGCTTGGCAAAAATGCATAGATTAAATGTAATATTTTCTGTCTTCTCCCACTCCCCCAACTTGCTGAAACATATACAGTATTTTGTAAAGCATAATGTAAGATATTTAATTTCTCCATCAAGTCCACCACGGGCAATCTACAGTAAGGCTTTTAAATTCTACAGTGAGGGCACTGAAGTTCAAGTGATGTCACTGCTTTCCTAAAATAATTTTGTTTAGTCTTGCAAGAGCACAAAAACTTAAGTCATTAAAAAAAAACACTTCAATTTGTCTCATTTTGAGATATTTTCATTACTCCTTCCATGAGCTGATCTTGATAGTGATGGCCATTCCACTTGAAAGTGAAAGTCCCTTCCTCTCACTCATATGAGGAAAACTCTGTTCTATCACGATTGACAGGCATTTTTCTTAGAAATTCAAAAAGGCAACACCTTTTTAAAAAAATATATCTACCTAAGCTTCCCCCCAATTGTACTTGCATTACATAGTAATAATTAATCTAATCTACCTGTAGGCAAACCCGCAATTAAAAAAAAACCCTCAGTGTGTTGTGCCAAAGCAAGGACAGAATAACAGCAATCTTAACCCTGAAGCCTGTGATATTTGTGTCAAAGAAACAGCCTGTCTGCTCTGCATGGTTAAAGAAGCCTGGTTTTTCAGGTAGCATCCCACACGATTCCACAAGGCACTAGGTCGCAAGGTTAACTGTTGGGAGAAGAAATAGAGAAAAAAACTGTTAATTCAAGAAATGCACTCAGTTTAAAAATGTAAGAAACAAAAATGGAAAGGAAAGGTAAATACATATTACCTTTATATATAAAAATTAAAAATTATACAAAATTTAGAAAACAGGGAAAAGGAAAAATATACTTAGTATATATCTTCTTTGTTTCTATTCTTTTTCAAACACATTTTCTTACTCAGCTATTATCCTATTTTAAATCATTTTAGATCCAACTTATACCCTATGCCCAGGGGAGGGTTGATAAAGCATTCTACACATACAAAAGAAGGAAAGTATAGGAGTCATTTCTAAGAACTAGACTTGGTTACTGACAATATGAAATGAAAAAAAGGGATGAGTTTAAGATGGTTTTAAGGCGCTTGAAAGATGTGGGTGACATTAGCAAAAAGGCAAATTAGTGTTAGGTCTCTGCTTCTACATTCCAGTAGCCCCCTTAATCTGTGTGATTTTGTGCATACTGCTCAATTTCTCTGAGTCTCACTTAGTCATATGTAAAATGAGAACTTAATGAGATTTTATAAATTCTTTCCAAGAAAAGGTTTAATTATAATTATGTATCATAGCATATATTTTTGGAAAAAATTCCATCAAAAAGTTAACCCCTCCCCACAAATGTAGGACTTAAGTAGGAAGTTTATTTGTAATAATATAGTCACTGATAACATAAATAATTTTGATTTTTCTAGAAAAACTATGCCAACATAGTTAAAAATAAAGGCCAGGACGGGCGTGGTGGTTCACGCCTGTAATCCTAGCACTCTGGGAGGCCAAGGCGGGCGGATTGTTCGAGATCAGGAGTTCGAAACCAGCCTGAGCAAGAGCGAGACCCCACCTCTACTATAAATAGAAAGAAATTAATTGGCCAACTAAAAATATATAGAAAAAATTAGCCGGGCATGATGGCGCATGCCTGTAGTCCCAGCTACTTGGGAGGCTGAGGCAGCAGGATTGCTTGAGCCCAGGAGTTTGAGGTTGCTGTGAGCTAGGGTAACACCATGGCACTCTAGCCTGGGCAATAAAGCGAGACTCTGTCTCAAAAAACAAACAAACAAACAAACAAAGATCAAAGTTAAAGATAATCGAAAGTTTTATGAATTTATTTGCATTAAAAAAGATTAACTAAAAGTTGGTTAAAACATTAAAAGCTAAATATATGGCATTTATACCAACTATGACAATAAAACTCAACACTGAACTAAATCAATATCACATTGTATTAGTATTATTAATTTCTAATGGGAATCAGTTAAACTAATTTATGAAGTCACATATAAAAACCTAGTTACAAATGATGTCCTCTTTGGTGAAAAGAACAATTCGATTTCTGATTTTAATAGATGTTATCCAATCATTTTCACATTGTTAATAGGGTTAACAAGTCAATCCTTACCTAGTTTTTCCAGATGTATTTTTGACCACTTTCCGGAAAGACTGATTTGCAGTGGATCTTGTAGAAAGAGTTCGAGGGGAGGCACGAACAAAACCAGATGGTGGATTCTTAGGGATTTTCTTTACTAAATGAGTTACCCATTTTTTTTGTTCATCCTGAGAACATGCTAATAGCAGCATATCTCTTGCCGATGTTACATCATAACTTACTATGTTAAGGGGAAAAAAGCACAATTAAAGTCATATAATATTTTTAAAAACTCTATCGAATGTACAGTTTTTCAAGTTCTTAAAGTTATAAAAGTTTTTCAAGTTCTTAAAGTTATAAAAGTTTTATTATGCTTAATTAGGTGTGGACAGTATCTCTTTCTCCTTAATTAGGCTGAAATTTAAAAAGAAAACATTTGTCATAAACTAAAAAGAGAAATAAAGAAAATTCAGAAATACAAAAAAATGCATAATACAGATAAATGTATTTAAAGAACATAAATTTCTTATCCTAAAATAGCTACAGTGTATTCTTCCCATCAGTTACCTCTATAAACTGGAAGACATTTTGTCTATGATACAGCATGCTAGTCCAGACAATGAAAGCTAAACAAAATGAAAACACGCGGGAGGTAAAAACTCAAGGGGGGAATATACTGGAGCTCACCTACAGCTCTTCTCTCCAGCTCTTCTCTCCAACTCAGACTAATTTCTTAGTGGCATTTTTTTTTTTTTTACAAGGGGATGATTCTCTTTAAAAACATTATGTTCAAAGTTAAATCTGCAGTTGTGAAATAACAGATGCATATTGCTCCACTAGTGTCAAAATATTATTTCTTTTCTTTTCTTTCTTTCTTTTTTGTTTTTTATAAATGAGTAAGGGTCTCGCTTTGTTGCCTATGCTGGAGTACAATGGCGTGATCATAGATCACTGTAACCTTGAACTCCTGACTTCAAGTGATCCTCCCACCTCAGTTTCCCAAATCACTGGGATTACAGGCAAAAGCCATTGTGATGGCCCAAAATATATATGTATTTTTTTGAGACAGAATCTTACTCTATTGCCCAGGCTACAGTGCTATGGCATCAGCCTAGCTCTCGGTAACCTCAAACTCCTGGGCTCAAGGATCCTCCTGCCTCAGTCTCCCAAGTAGCTGGGACTATAGGTGCACACCAACATGCCTGGCTAATTTTTTCTATTTTTAGTAGAGATGGGGTCTCACTCTTGCCCAGGCTGGTCTCAAACTCCTGACCGCAAGTTGGCTTCCCAGAGTGCTGGGATTACAGCATGAGCCACTATACCTGGCCCCAAAATATTATATTTTATAACCTGTTTTCAACTTGGTATAGATGATTACACTTGAAATTATTTCACTGGGACTTAAAACTAAGTTGTAAAACTAATCATCATTCCTTACCTTTACATGGAGAAATTAAGTCTTCTTTCTTATCTAAGTGATCTCTGTGGCACTTAACATGGCATCTTCGACACTCTAGGGCTGGCGGTGGCTTAAAAACATGCCAGAGAGGTTTGGCACAGGCCTCACAATTGGCGGGAAAGTGGTAAAGGGTAGGAATGAACTCATGGCCTTTGTGATTTTGGAAATTAGTTTTCTCAGCTTGTTGTACTGGTTCCATCTCCACGTCTTTTCTACATTCACCTTCATTTGCATATAGTATCTACATTCAGGAATGGTGAAAGGAAGAAGATAAAAAAAACTCTTAAATCTGTACATAAAAATTTCAAATATAAAAAAATTTCAAATATATAAAAGCACTGGTATAGTTCACATTTACTTCACAAAAGCACTTAGTGCTCAGGAAAAAAAGATCATTTGAAATTATGATTTTTACCTGGAATATTTTAGGAATTTCTTCAGTTTCAGCTCTATACACATCTCCTTACACATTTTTTTTTTTTTTTTTTTTTTTTT